>JAULAV010001761.1:0-25000 GCA_030789695.1 Scilla litardierei | reverse complement strand
GTGCACTGCACGCGCCTCTGTGCGCGTGCTGACGTGCCCGTGCAAAAGCACGGGCACGCATTGTTCCGGGCCCGGGCAAAGCCCGGGCCCGTTTAACTGCCAGGCGCCTAAGCGCCTGGCTGCGGCCAACCGGGGGGCGCCACGTGGCGCCCCCCCCCCTTTTCTTTTGCGGCTGCGTGAATGAGACAAGCCTGGTCATTGGGCCGGGCCCACACTCTATTAAATACTGTGGGCTTTATTGTTTGGGTCTGTTTTGGGCTCTCTATTTAAACACTTTAAATAGACTTATCGGTCTCGTTTGGACTCCGTTTTCGACGCGGTTCGAACCTGTGTTTAGAGCGGGATGAACCCGTCTTGCCGGTAAACTTTTCCTTGCGTTTATATTATTAAATATTGTATTAAACAATTTAATACACATTTAATCGCTTTTGCATCAAATGCAAAATAGTCCCTATCTAAGCTTAAATTATCATATTGCATCAAATGCAATTATTTCATCCCTTGCATCAAAAATGCAAAATATTCTCCCTAACTAATTTCTACCTATTACTAGACGAAGAATCGCACTCTGTGTGAGACCCTACAGCCTGACCCTTACAACAGGTTGGGCTCGAAGCCCTATACGGCAGTGACCACGAGCAGTGGTTGCCATCCCTGCTTCAGGAATCATCATTATGTGGTTAACTCATTGACATGAGTATTGTCGGGACCACCCTGACTGTTTCCGTGATGAATTCCGTAGTTATAGTCTTTTCGTCTTAAATATGTCGTGTAGATCAAGTCTGGGGTATGGTCAAACTGTCAACCCCAATAACTTGACTCCGGTTAGTTTCTATCGATCTTTAGTCAATAAATGTTGGACTTCTTCCAACATACTCTGCGCAGAGTTTTTACTAAAGACCGAACTAACTCTACGACACTAACTCCCATTGACTGGGAGAGACGAATCCTTTCTTGGTCATTACTCGCCTCGTACGTTTCAAGTGACACCCAATCAAAAGACCTTTCGACAGGCCTTGCCTCGAAGCTAGGTCAGTTGATCTAAGTGGCACCGTTCACGCACAGGTCTGTCAAAATGACCTCAAGTCAAAAGACCAACTATCCTATCATCACTCAGAGTTATCACTGACAGATTGGTCAATATAACCATATGATAACTCTAGTGGATCGTTCAGTGAACTCATTCTAATGAGCACCTGTGTCTCGTCTTCGACTTCGCCAAGTCAAGCGATCATGAGATCATCGCCACCGCTAAACGGTGAAGACTAAGACACAATGGTCTATCCGATGTTTCGATATCCTTGTCTCGAAACATCTACGACCACGAACCATTCTAGACTTATGCTACAGATGGTCAAACGTTTCTCCATGATCGAGATACTCATCTCGATACCCGTTTGACCTTGCATAAAGTCTCAGGACTTTACCTAAGTCGATATCTAATTATAATATAACTTAGATAAATTATTACCAAACAGCTTACTGTTATTTCGAACAAGATGTTTGTGCTATTCACACAGGAATAAATGGCCTCGAGGGCATCATATTCCTACAATCACTAGAATGAACAATAGATTGTATATAATGAGAAATATAACTATTTCTATCTTTTAAGCATGAATCCTTAGGAACCCATATACTAATCGTAGTAGGTTTCCTAGGAGATGGTTTTGAAATGTTAATAACATTTCTTTGTGAAGAAGAAGTAGGAATGTTTACTTTCTTCGTGTAGATGAATACGTGATTCTTCTGTTGTGGTTTAACAAAATTGTTTTTCCACAAGATGAAGATGTGTTACAAGACTTGGGTGCATTCTTATGAGAATATCCTAGTCCTTGTCTATGATTTGCTGGATATTGAATTTTGGGCAAATCATCGAGATTTGTCTTTCCTTTGTTAAATTTATTAACATTGGATGACATCTCATCATATTTCATCTTTAGTGATGAGATACTTTTATCTATTTTGGATATTTGTGTATGCAATTCTAGATTCTTAGTTTTGAGAAGATCATTCTCTTTACTAAGATCCAAATCTTGAGAAGATGTATTCTCAATATGTATAGAATTGGGTGTAGCGCTTTTAGAAGATGATAATTCTTGATATTTCAGAAGAAGATTGTCATTATTCTGTTTCAAAGATTTATGTTGTCCATTTAATTTTTAATGCATCTAGTAATTCTTCGTTATTAAAAGAACTTACCTCATCTTCATCATCTTGTGCCATAAAGCACATGTTAGCACTTTCATTATGATCATCATCTTCATCATCTGAAGAATCATCCCAAGTTGCGGCAAATGCTTTCTTCATTTTGTCAAACTTCCTTTCTCTTCTGGATTGATCATTGTTATTGGAAGTTTTGAACTTAGCCTTAAGAAGAGGACAATCTTTCTTCATATGTCCAGGCCTATTGCAATTAAAGCAGAGAGAAGAATTGGTATTCTTAGATTTGAAATTATTATTATACTTACCTTTTTGAAAGAATTTTCTGAAGTTCTTGGCAAAGAATGCCATATCATCATCTGAGTCTTCATTTTTGGATATAGTGTTGAAGGCGAGTACTTTCTTCTTTGATCTGATTCTTCTTTCTCATCTTGTAAAGTAACTTCATAGGCCATTTGGTTACCAATAAGATCTTCCATGGTTAATGTGGAAAGATCATTGGCTTCCTCAATAGCAGTTATATTTGGACGCCATTCTAGAGAGAGTACCTTAAGAATCTTGCGTACCTGATCATAAGAAGAATAAAATTTTCCAAGAGCATTAAGAGAATTAATAATGTTAGTGAACCTGGTGTTCATTTCTCCAATTGTCTCTTTGTCCTGCATTTTGAACAACTCATACTTATGAACCAAAGAGGAAATCTTAGTTTCCTTTACTGGTTCCTTCATGAGTTACCTCGAGTATGTGCCAAATCTCTTTTGCACTTTTGGCATGAGATACCCGATTAAACTCATGTTTATCCATGGCACAAAATAAAGCATTCATGTCCTTGGAGTTGTTGGTCTTTGCAGATTTGTCGTTAGCGGTCCAATCAGCAACATGAGTTGTTGGCTTAGTGTATCCTGTCTCTACGATATCCCATATCTCATAATACATACTTTGGAGATGAATCTACATTTCTATTTTCCAATATGAGTAGTTAGAACCATCAAATAGAGGAGGATAAACTTGAGAGTGTCCTTCAGGATGTTGATTTGTGTTGTTGTGTGGAACATCGTTCATGTTTGATGCTGTGGAACTTTCTGCCATCTTAACCTCGCTCTGATACTAAATGTAATTTTAGCCTATATGGATCAATATACTAGAGGGGGGTGAATAGTGTATGTAATAAAAAATGTTGCAAATAAAACGTTAATGATATTTACAAAGATGACACAGAAATGAAATGACAAGTATTGAAAATAAATCAATCGCAAACACAGAGATGTATCCTGGTTCGGATCCTCTTGATCCTAGTCCAGTCCTCTACTCCCAGTAGAGATTTTCAATCCACTATAATAACTTGCCCCGTAAGCACCAACTTACAAAAATGGCGACACTCCCCGTATCCCAAACTTTGTACAATCTCAATAGAGATTAAAAAACTTTATAATGAAATAAAAGAAAATAAACACCTTATAGCCTTGTAATGAATATGTAAATGAATTCAAAGGACGGTGTTTAAGGAAGAGACTTCAATGTTTCAAGATATGAATAGGTGAAACACAATTGAAGTTCTTCCGTTCTTAAATGAAGAGAGAAATCTATTGATTTCTTCTTACAAATAAGAAAAGAACAACTTTCCCAAAAGTGTTGAAATCCAAGTTCTTCCGTTCTTAAACGAAGAAAGAAATCTAATGATTTCTTCTTACAAATTAGAAAAGAACAACTAATGGCCGAATGCTTAAGAAAATCATAGGCTTGATTTCAACAAAAATAGAATTAAAGAAGAGGAAAGTGTGTGTCTTGAAAGAGAGGGTCTACCCCTCTATATAAAGTGTTTAGGGACGGTTGGAGAGTGTAAATGACGTTGGGAAACAGTCATAAACCGTTCCTAAAAATTTGGGCTTCAAAGGGCTAGTTTTGAGATTGGTCGAACAAAAAAGTAAAATTGGTCGACCAAAATTCAGAGAAGGAATTTTGACCATTGGAAGGCAGATCCAGAATCTACAAGGTTAGGGGAGTTCGCTCAAGAAATCCCATAGTCAAATTCTAAGGTTTAAAATTGGCCGACCAATTTGTCTGCCAATTTTCTGGGCAAGAATTTTCGAAATTGGGAAGTGTAGAATTTTGAATAATGGAACCTAGGAGACTAATATATGTATCACAAGGCTTTGTAACTCTAATAAAGTAAATTTTACATTGATTACAAAAAAGCCGTAGATAAGACTACATCTTCATCTGAATCTGAGAAGCTTCTTTGCAGGGGATCCTTATCAAGTGATTATATATCCAAGTCGTGGATGTAAGGTGCCTTTGCCTTTCCAGCTTCACGAACTATGATATATCCATTTGAATATGCATGAAGATATCTGAATGTGTGGAACTCATCAAGTGTTTGTATCTACATAGATAGAGTTAGTAGCACTGAATGTGTTTGTCATATCAAAACCATATGGGAATAGAAATATGGAATTATGAAATTCCAACACCTTCTTCCCGAGCCTCTTTTAGGGAGGCCTCCAGCCAGGCTCCTGTGTGGCCCACTAGCCCCCTTGGCTTCCGTCGTGGTTGCAGTGCTGCAGGAGGTGGTCGATGTCGACGCTGCCGACGTCATCGAGCAGACTGAAGCGGTCGGCCAGAAGAGGGAGATGCCCTCCGGCGGGGAGGATGAGTCTCTGAAGAGGAGGCAAAGGGATGATGAGGATCCCATGGGGAAAGGTAAGGGTTCGCTCCTATCAGGCCTCTGGAGGTGGTGGAGACCACTCAGTCATCTCAGGCCCTCGTGATGCCCCTTCAGGATCAGTAGCCTTTGGGTAACATCATGTGGCCTGCTCCTTTGGTCGGCTCGATCCCAGGGGAGTTCGATCGAGTGTTACTGCTCAATCGTCTCTCGTCTCGATCCTCGGGTCTGGTCCAAGGTGAGTTTCATCTGCCCCCCTTTGCTCTTAGCAAGGAGAAGTCGGCCTTGAGGGACTTCGGGATGACCGCCAGGTTGGTGGAGAACTCGATCCTCCCCAAGGACCTGGAGTTTCGGCAGAAGTTGGAACTCGAAAGGGTGGCCAACTTCTTTGTGGGGAGTGGATATCAGGTATGTCACTCGAGCCTTTGTTTGTCGTCGTCCAAGTTCATCGTCGTTTTCGACTAACCCTTGTCATGTTTGCAGATGTTCATTCTCGAGGCCGTGTTGCACCGCCAGGCTGCCAACTTGATTGACGGAGGTCGGCGGGTGGCAGATGCAGAGCATAAAGCGCTCTGCTTTGAGGCACATGCAAAGGAGGCGGAGGGGGCCTTGGGGAAAGCTCTCGCAGACAAGCCGGCGGTCGAGTGGGAGGCGACGGAGGCTAAGGACAGCCTGTCATTGCTATTGGGCCTCTACAAATCTGCCGAGCTTCAATGGTGGATGGAGAGGTCCCAGCTCGAGGAGGAGCTCGACGCCTACAAGAATGAGACGATCGAGCTTCGGGCCAAAGTTTGCGACTCCGAGAGGTGGCTGGATGCTTGCTAGGTGGAGAAGGCCGAGCTTCAGGCCAAAGTCGTAAGGCTCGGGGAGGCTACCGCAAAGGAGAAGACCGAGCTTATGTCGAAGCTCGCGAAGGTGATGGATGCTTTTACCAGCGTCTTGGTGTCAGGAAGCGCTCCCCCTCCCTCTTAGGCTGGCAGGCCTTCTGAAATTTAGTAATTTTCTTTTATTTGAATAAATGAAAAAAAATTTTGCGACCTTTCCCTTTTATTCTCATTTCTTCTTTATTTGAATATATGCGTGTGTATGGCCCCTCAACGACCTAACTTATTTCATAGAAATCTTTAGGCAAGTTATGTCGTGGATAGGTTAGGCGTATTCAATCAATGAACGTAACCCTTTAAACCACGAATCACGTTTCCTTGGGTAGAGAGTGGCGAACCTCTTTTGACATATGCTCCCTGGTCTTCCAGCGGCGATGGACAAGGCCCCTTCGACTTATAGCCGACGAGTATCGGGTGTCGCTCAGTGGCGAAGGGGGATCCCTTGCCTTATGGCTGATGAGGGTTGTTCAGTGGCGAGGGGCAAGGCCCCTTCGACTTACGACCGATGAGGGTCGTTCGGTGGTGAGGGGCGAGGCCCCTTTGAATTACGGTCGATGAGGGTCGTTCGGTGGCAAAGGGCGAGGCCCCTTCGACTTACGGCCGACGAGGGTTGTTCGGTGGTGAGGGGCGAAGCCCCTTCGACTTACGGCCGACGAGGGTCTTTTGACTGATGTCAAAGAACGATCTACTCTGTATCCATAATGAACATGCACGTGATAAAAGATGAAGATGGATTTCGATCATTTTATCCTGTTTGTACAATCATTGATAATACTTCCGCAGATGCTCAGCGTTACATGGATGAGAAAGTTCTCTATCATCCAGGGTAGCGAGTCGGTAGGTGGCAGGACCGAGTACATCGATCACTGTGTAGGGTCCTTCCCACTTCGCAGCGAGCTTCCCCTGCTTGAGAATATCGGGAGTGAAAGCGGCTTTATGCAGCACCAAGTCGCCCTCATAAACGCTGCGTTCGCAGACTTTTGAGTTGAAATAGCGGGCCATGCATCCTTTTTGCTCGATGAGGGTCGCTAGGGCCCGCTCACGGACCTCATCCACCAGTTGTAGGTTGAGCTCGATGTCTTCTGAGTTTCTTTCTTCATCATAGTATTGGAGACAAAGCGGCCACTTATTGACCAAGACTAGGACGATGGCTTCGCATCCGTAGGCCAACATGAATGCTGTTTCCCACGTCGAGGTTTTGTGGGTCGTTCTGCACAACCATAGTAAGCCGGGGATTTCGTCTGGCCAAGTTCCTTCGAGCCCAGTTATTCTCTTCCACAGGGGCCCGCGGATACTTTTATTGGCTGACTCTGCCAAGCCGTTCGATTGAGGATGGGCGACGAAGGCGAAGTGCAACTTGATCTTCAGCTCTAAGCAGAAGTCTTTGAAGCCGATGCTGTCGAACTGTGTTCCAGTGTCCGTCACTATGGATTGTGGGATGCCAAAATGATAGACGATGGACTTCCAGACAAAGCTTCGAGCTTCCTTCCAAGTGATTTAGGACAGAGGTTCCGCTTCGATCCACTTTATGAAGTAGTCGATCGCCACTATTAAGTATCTCAGTTGCTCACTCATTGGCTTGAATGGTCCAAGGAGGTATAGTCCCCATTTGGCGAAAGGAACTGGACTGACGATGGGGGTCAGATCAGTTGGTGGAGCCGAGCTGATCTTTGAGAACTTTTGGCTAGTCGAGCATCGTCGAACTTATTCGACTGCATCTTTGAACATTGTTGGCCAAAAATACCCTTGTCTCACGGCCTTCAAGGCTATGTATTTCCCTCCACGGTGGTTTTTGCAGTCGCCCTCGTGGATCTCCTGGATCACGTAGTGCGCTTCCTGCGGGGCTAAGCATTTAAGATAGGGGAAGATTTCATACCTGGTCCATTGTCTTTTGTAAATAAACCATCTAGCAGTATGAATTGGTAGGCCTTTCGTTCTAGCTTTCATGCTTCCACTGGGTCGGTTGGTTTTCCCCCCGTGTTTAGGTAACAAATTATCGGGTCCATTCATGTGATTTATTGATCGAGGTTTAGCAGTTCTTGTGCCAGTTCACTGGGATGGGGCAGGCGTTGCACATAAATGGTCTGACCGAGTCCCGCAGGGGAGGTGGATGCAAGCTTCAACAGGGCATCAGCACGATGATTCTTCGACCTTCGCACACGATGAATTTTTATGCTTGCAAATTTGGCGAGCTCTGCTTTAGCGACTTGCATTTAACTCTGCATTGAGTCGTTGTGGGCTTCGAAGGTCCCATTTAGTTGGTGTACAACAAGACTGGAGTTGCTGAGTAGTTGGACCACTCTCGCCCCTAGGGCTCGAGCCAGTCGGAGTCCGTTGATCGTCGCTTCATATTCCATACCATTATTAGTGGTTTGGATATCGAAGCAGAGGGCGTATTCGAATATATCGCCTGCATAGGATTGGATGATTATTCCGGCCCAGCTTCTAGCTTGTATGCATGAAACATCGACTTGTACGATCTAGGTTCCCTCGTCATCGATTGTGTCTTTCGCTCTGCTTGGTGGGTTGATGCTTATTAAGGACGAGGGGTAGCCTCAAGTACTGCGCTAGTTGCATATACTTCTTCTCGGGGGGTGCCTCGTCTCAAATGATGTGAGCGTTACTCCCAAGCGCAGGAGATCGTACAAGTAATAATCCTGGTGAGTCCAGGTATCGTATCCATGGGACAACTGACCTGCAAAACCACAAATTTCAGTTTGTAAAGAGTAATAATACGATGATAACCAACCACCTATCAGGTATAATCAAGAGTATCAAGAGTTTAAAACAAGAAAAGAAAATCCTACGATAACTACGGTGAATTCGAAATGGAGTACTAATATGGAGAGTATGTATTGGTATTGATTTCGTTAGGGTGTGTGTAATCAATGATTATAGATATATTTTCTATAACTCAACGTCTCATCTGACTAGGGCATGAGAACGTCGGAAGGTATGGCGATAAAACGCATAAAAAAGAGTGCCAAAATGTAATCACATATATCGTCGATTTCATAAAGAAAGTACGCACAAGTGCCCTCTCGGGACATAATACATCCTCTTGGATCATATCACGAATAAGTCTTACTCAGATCATATTCAATTAAGCATGCACACGTCTCCGATTAACATACTTAATTAGATTATACATAGAAATCGATGAAATACGTGATTAAAACATGTATATAGGGCGAAAAGATATCAAAATCAATGATTACGACACCCTAACTACTCAACACCAACACATATGAAGATTAACCATGCATGGAGAGATTATAATCAGTATTCATAGACAAATACATCATAAGATCATCAAAATACGTGCTAAATACTTCAAATACAAGCCAAATACGTGAAATACAAGGCTAAAGATAGGAAAAATATCACCAATTCTCTCCAAATAGCCCCAAATCTCCTTCAGATAATAGATCTAGCCTCTGTCCCCAGGGCCTCCAAATTTGGTGGCGAAATACGGCTCATAGAGCCTCCAATACGGCAGAATAAGCTCAAAAACCCTAGAAATACGTTATATAGAGGCATTGCGGGTTTAAGAGGCTTATTGGGTTCGAAACCCACGTAACAACGCCGCCCGCAAATGTCCGCCGTTCGATCTGGGCGGGATCTGATGCGATCCCGCCACGTGTCCACTGTTATCGGATCCGAACGCTCCTCGCCCGCTTCGCTCGGAGATGACTCCAGCCGTTGGATCTAGAAGGGAGCCTCCAGGATCACTCCATGTGGCCGGTCGATGGATATCCGCTTCACAAATTAAAGTTCGAGCGGGCGTCGTTCTGAGCCGTTAGATCGCCATCGGATAGTCCAGACAATGCCGCGTCGCCGCTCCGCTGAGAACCGCTCCTGGCCGTTGGATGTAGGATCAACGGATGGAAGGATGCCACGTCGCCCGCGATTTTGCTCAGCTCTGCTTTGTTCTCTGTTGTTGGATGAGAATCCAACGGATATCAGCATGTCGCGTCGCCCTTCAGCGAATTCGAATTCGAATTCGAATCAGCCCAGATCTGGGCCGTCTGATCTTGATCGCTCGGTCGATAATTCGCCGCGTCGACGCTTGATCAGATGCGTTGGATTCGAGCGGGAAGCAACCGATTGTTGCCACGTGTCCAAGCTAAAGCGCCTCACTGCTGTGCGATGGGGCGATTCGGAGCCGCTCGATCTGCGCTCGACGGTGTAGATGAATCCGCTCAAAGGCCGTTGGATTGAGATCCAACGGTGGAAATTAAATCGTGAGACAGCGTATAGGCGGCGCGGTGTATTTCGTATTTATATACGTATTTAGGCCGTATTTGCGTATTTTCGACCGTATTTCTCCATTTAAAGTGTATTCTGCATTCAATAAATCACAGAAATTAGCACAGATCTCAGAAAATTACAAATAAATAGTCGTTGGAATCGTGAGATCGAGAACAAGCCATGAAAAATATAAAAAGTGCAGAAATTCCCAGTTTATTGCTGTTTTGTGCTCAAATCAAGTGATTTCTCTAATAAATGATGATATACAAAATACGAACGTATTAGAGACCAATTAAGCATCATATAAGCACAAAATAGGGCTAAATAAGGGGTTAAATATGCAATATTCAACCCGAATCACACCCCCCAACTAGCGATTTGCTAGTCTCTAGCAAAAAAAGCGATGAAGGCGAATGATTAGTAAAATAATAATTCTATCAATTGCTTATGGTATGGCTCAATAATACGCTTTCAAACATGATTTTGACCATCAATATACACAATCCATGCACAAGATCAATCACACGATATTTTCTCTAATTTAATTTGAATAAATAACATGCAAGCATCGTTTTGCGCAAGCGAAAGTATAACACGTCGTTATGTTCTAGTTTTCTTGTTTCCAAGGAATTGGCATCTCAAAACGATCGTTCAAAACATGGGTGTTGAAGTGGCTTGGTTCATTCACCATTTCTTTTTTTTCTTAGTTCCGCGTAACGCGCATCAAGCAACATTTGCAGAAAAATGTATAACTTGGATCGCTCCATCAAATGAGTGAGTTTCCGGTCAATGGCTCCCAAATCAGACGATAATATGGCATTAGGCCAAAAAGGACCCCTCGGACTGTACTACTCGAGCCAACCAAGTTATTTATTTAGTGACACACTTATTCATTTCATTTTTTTGATGTTTCTTCATTTCTTTCTCTCTTTTTTCTTTGTAATCAACTCAACACCCATGGATATGAACATAAACATCAATAACAAAGTCCAAATTCCTCTTCAACTTGAAGACTTTTCTAATAAATCGTGTATACTTAAGCTTTTTCATCACATTAGCATGCATGAAATAAATTCAAACTATTTCGAGATATTAATCATGGCAATTGAAAATTTTCATGAATAGCATATTAACGGTAATTCCATGAAGGAAAAAAATAATTCAAGCCATAAACAATTTTTAGAACTCAATCAATGCATAATCATCCGCATTTGTGGTATAAGAAGGAGTTTTAAAAGATGAGATTGGTGAATTATTCTTTTCTTTTGCCTTGTTTTTGAAAAAAAATCCTAAGGTCTCATACACACCCCCCAACTAAAGATGGACATTGTCCTCAATGTCGAAAGGGGTACGAGTTTATTCAAGCAAGCATCCTAGAAAGCATATAAAATCTACACTACTGGAAAGAACACACCGTGGTCAAATGGCGGATCACGGATCTTTAATGGTGGAGGAAGTTGTTCAATTTGATCCTTGCGCTCCTCGGCGAGTAATCTTCCTCCTTTAGCTAAATTGGACCCCAGCAACACAACTCCAAGCATCTCTATTAGATGTTTACCAATGTCCTGCAAGAGATGAGTTATGTCAGTCCAAATTATTTTAAAATTCCTTTTAACAAAAGTATTCCATATGTTGTCATCAAAATAGGTGAAATAAATTAAAGCATGTTGACGACTAATCCCTGAAAGATATGCACTACTCTGGATATGATGCTTAGTCATTGGAGAGAGGGGTAAATGATTTTGGAAAAAAACTGGGGAAGGGAATGGTTCGGGCTCCATAGCAATAATCTCTAAACTCGTGTCCCTAGATGTCTCCTCATCCTGTTCATCCAAAATTGCTAGCTCGTCCTCTCTTTTGCACACACTTCCTACCATGTCGATATTTTTATTCGTTTCCTCAACGTGACATAGCTCGTTCGGTATACCTGCAATAGAAGATAAACTCACATTAGATTCTGGAAATTGAATTTCAAAGGCATTACTTTCTTCTAAGCAAATGGCAATCAGAGTAAGATTTTCGATGGATTTCTGAATCTGCCGACTCTGAGCAAGGAAGTTCTCTTGGAATTGATGGGATGTAGCATCCTGTGTCTGAATGAGCAATTGAACTTCCTCTTTCAACTGTTGCATAGGTACGTCTACGCTTTGCTCCCCTTGATCAAGGCTTGAAGGCTCCGTTGAATCGCACTCTTAAGTCTCTTTCATGATTTCTTCATTCTCTTGTAAAGACTCCATGTAATTCCACGCCTCTGTTGACGTCATGACTCCCAAGAATTCCTGCAGCTGTGGTCGTAGTCCACCTAGGAATGACTCTATAAGCTCCTTCTTTGTGTACCCATGCTGCGGATAGCTCGATATTATGTCTGTGAACCTCCTCCATGCCTGAAAGAAAGTTTCACAATCAGTCTGATTAAAACCAACAATCTTAAGCTTCTCCTTCATATGTTTGCGTGCAATGTCGTACTCTGCATTATACAAATTGTTTGTGTGATAAAAATTCATGTGTTCCATATACTCCATATCCTACATTTTTTTGAAAATTTTTTTTATAAAGAGAAAACAAAAGAAAAAAACTAATAAAAAATCCTAAACTACAAGATGGAAGGATCTCACCGAATGTTCCTCCAAACGAACTGAAATCGTAGATTGCAAGTACTGTTATCCCCGGCAACGGCGCCAAAAACTTGCCTCGTCTCAAATGATGTGAGCGTTACTCCCAAGCGCAGGAGATCGTACAAGTAATAATCCTGGTGAGTCCAGGTATCGTATCCATGGGACAACTGACCTGCAAAACCATGAATTTCAGTTTGTAAAGAGTAATAATATGATGATAACCAACCACCTATCAGGTATAATCAAGAGTATCAAGAGTTTAAAACAAGAAAAGAAAATCCTACGATAACTACGATGAATTCGAAATTGGGTACTAATATGGAGAGTATGTATTGGTATTGATTTCGTTAGGGTGTGTGCAATCAATGATTATAGATATATTTTCTATAACTCAACGTCTCATCCGGCTAGGGCATGAGAACGTCGGAAGGTATGGCGATAAAACGCATAAAAAAGAGTGCCAAAATGTAATCACATATATCGTCGATTTCATAAAGAAAGTATGCACAAGTGCCCTCTCGGGACACGATACATCCTCTCGGATCGTATCACGAATAAGTCTTACTCAGATCATATTCAATTAAGCATGCACACGTCTCCGATTAACATACTTAAGTAGATTATACATAGAAATCGATGAAATACGTGATTAAAACATGTATATAGGGCGAAAAGATATCAAAATCAATGACTACGACACCCTAACTACATCGACACCAAAACATATGAAGATTAACCACGCATGGAGAGATTATAATCAGTATTCATAGACAAATACATCATAAGATCATCAAAATACGTGCTAAATACTTCAAATACAAGCCAAATACATGAAATACAAGGCTAAAGATAGGAAAAATATCACAAATTCTCTCCAAATAGCCCCAAATATCCTTCAGATAACAGATCTAGCCTCTGTTCCCAGGGCCTCCAAATTTGGTGGCGAAATACGGCTCCTAGAGCCTCCAATACGCCAGAATACGCTAAAAACCATAGAAATACGTTATATAGAGGCATTGCGGGTTTAAGAGGCTTATTGGGTTCGAAACCCGCGTAACAATGCCGCCCGTAAATGTCCGCCGTTCGATCTGGGCGGGATCTGATGCGATCCCGCCACGTGTCCACCGTTATCGGGTCCGAACGCTCCTCGCCCGCTTCGCTCGGAGATGACTCCAGCCGTTGGATCTAGATGGGAGCCTCCAGGATCACTGCACGTGGCCGGTCGACGGATATCTGCTTCACAAATTAAAGTTCGAGCGGGCGTCATTCTGAGCCGTTGGATCGCCATCGGATAGTCCAGACAATGCCGCGTCGCTGCTCCGCTGAGAGCCGCTCCTGGCCGTTGGATGTAGGATCAACGGACGGAAGGATGCCACGTCGCCCACGATTTCGCTCAGCTCCGCTTTGTTCTCTGCTGTTGGATGAGAATTCAACGGATATCAGCATGCCGCGTCGCCCTTCAGCGAATTCGAATTCGAATTCGAATCAGCCCAGATCTGGGCCATCCGATCTTGATCGCTCGATCGATAATTCACCGCGTCGACACTTGATCAGATGCATTGGATTCGAGCGGGAAGCAACGATTTCCGCCACGTGTCCAAGCTGAAGCACCTCACTGCTGTGCGATGGGGCGATTCGGAGCCGCTCGATCTGCGCTCGACGGTGTAGATGAATCCGCTCAAAGGCCGTTGGATTGAGATCCAATGGTGGAAATTAAATCATGAGACAACGTATAGGTGGTGCGGCGTATTCCGTATTTATATACGTATTTAGGCCGTATTTGCATATTTTCGACCGTATTTCTCCATTTAAAGTGTATTCTGCATTCAATAAATCACAGAAATTAGCACAGATCTCAGAAAATTACAAATAAATAGTCGTTGGAATCCTGAGATCGAGACCAAGCCATGAAAAATATAAAAAGTGCAGAAATTCTCAGTTTATTGCCGTTTTGTGCTCAAATCAAGTGATTTCTCTAATAAATGATGATATACAAAATACGAACGTATTAGAGACAAATTAAGCATCATATAAGCACAAAATAGGGCTAAATAAGGGGTTAAATATGCAATATTCAACCCGAATCAGGGGGCCATCGTTGTAGGTGAGTTCGACGATAAAGTCAGTAAGAGCCTGCCCTTTGATGGCGGTCCTCGACTTAAACTGGATGTCGAACTCGCTTAGTTCGACCCCCCATTTCGTCATTCTCCCTGAACGATCGAGCCTCTTCAGGGTCTGTTCTAAGGGAGTGTCGGTGAGGACCAAGATTGCTCTTGGAAATACGGTCGCAGCCTCCTTCCGGATTGGACCAGTGCGAAAGCCATCTTTTCGATCCTCGAGTAGTTGACCTCTGTACCTCGGAGGACGTGACTGACGTAGTAGATGGGCCATTGTACCCCTGCGTCTTCTTTGATGAGTGCCGAACTTACTGCCTCCTTGGTGGAAGCCAAGTAGATGTTGAGCTGGTCATCTTTAACTGGCTTGGTTAGGAGCGGTGGGGTGTGAAGGTACTCCTTCAACTCTGAGAAAGATTTTTTGCAGTCTACATTCCATTCGATGACTCTCTTGCCACTTGATGCGGAGGCTATCACCTTTCTCAACACCTTGAAGACAGGTAATGACATCTCGGCTGACTTAGACAAGAATCGTTCCAAGGCTGCTATCATTCCGTTCAGCCTCTGAAGCTCTCTGAGAGTCGAGGGATCCTTCATCGTGATGATGGCAGTGATCTTGTCGGGGTTGGCCTCGATCCCTCGATTTGTCAGCATGAAACCGAGGAACTTCCCCGACCGAACCTCGAATGTACATTTGGCAGGGTTTAGTCGAAGGTTGAATCGCCGGATCTGTGTAAATATCTCTCAGAGGTCTGCGACGTGATCTGTTGGCTGCTTCGACTTGACCAATACGTCGTCGACGTAGACTTCTAGGTTTCGTCCTACTTGAGCCTCGAAGACGTTCATCATGCGTTGGTACGTGGCCCCTGCATATTTCAAACCGAATGGCATTTTGGTGTAAAAGAAAATACCTCGATCAGTGATGAAAGAAGTTTTCTCCTCATCCTCCGGTGCCATCTGAATCTAGTTATATCCTGAGAAGGTGTCCATGAAGCTAAGAAGCTCGTAACCCGAAGCACTATCGACCAGAAGGCCGATTCGTGGCCTGGGGTAGCTATCCTTTGGGCACGCTTTGTTGAGGTCAGTGAAGTCGACGCACATTCGCCATTTGCCATTCTCCTTCTTGATCATCATGACATTTGAGAGCCATTCTGGGTACTTGAATTTTCAAATGAAGCGAGCCTCTAGAAGTCGATCTACTTCTTCGATCGCAGCTTTCATCTTTTTGCCTCCTATGTTTCTCTTCTTTTGCTTCATGGGTCTGGAGGTCGGGTCGACCTCCAGCTTATGGGACGCTACCTCAAGGTCGATGCCAGGCATGTACTTTGGGGTCCAGGTGAAGATGACGGCATGCTATTTTGGGAGGACGATTAAATGTTCTTTTAGGTCGCAAGGGATCAACGACCCAATAGAGACGGTTTTTCCTTCCTCGTCGGGAACTGGAATCGCATGCTTGATCCTCCTCAGGGCGGTGGATAGCGTGTAACACGACCGCGTCTGTTTCTAATTCCCTTTTGCCTTTCCGACTCCCTCGGGGGTCTGGAATTTGATCATCTGATGGAAGGTTAAGACCACCGCTTCTATGGCATTCAGTAGTGGTCTTCCGATGATCCAGTTATACGCCGAGTTGATCTTCACCACCAAGAAACTGGTTAAGCGAGTGCTCTGTCGAGGATACATACCGATGGATACAGGTAAGGTGATGATGCCTGCTATTGGGGAGAAATGTCTGGTGAACCCCACCAGGGGTCCCGTATAAGGCATCAACTCCACGGATGACATTTTCATCCTCTCCAACGTAGTGAAGAAGAGTATGTCGCACGAGCTTCCGATGTCAATAAGTAACCTTTTCACGGCGATCTCTTTGATGGTGTCCGTAACGACGACTGCATCATCGTGCGGTAGTTCTACGCCTTCTAGATCTTCATCTGAAAGGAGATATGTAGTGTAGAATCTCTGGGGCACTTTCACCCTACAGATACTGTCATCAACCTCCCAGCGTAGGAGCTTTAGAGAAAGGTTGATAACTCCGGGTGCGGGGGACCTCCCGTCATCATGCTGATGAGCCCGACGCTGGGAGGTCTTGTGGCAACCTCAGAGGATGTGGTTGGGCGGGTCGACGTGGCGAGCAGTTCGTCGATCGGGATGTCAACCCGTGGTTTCCCACAAACGGTGCCAAACTGTTAATGCCAAATTGACCGAGACAGTTGTCAGGTTGACGTAGACTCGAGGGGATGAGTTGGAGCCTCGTTAGCAGATGTAGTGGGACCCTTGGTTGGATGAACCAGCGTCGAGTGATGGTAGTTGGAGATGATACGACCTTCGACCGACCTTCGGGCTGACGTTGCATCGATCGTTCGAAGTTGGAGAGCTCGACGTCGACCTTCGATGTTGGATAGCGACCATCGATCTGCACCACAGGGACTCATTGGGGGAGTTGGATCTCGGTTCAGACCCAAATTCCCTCTGATGCTTAAGTTAGTTGGGAACTTCAGGAAAAGAGGGAGCTTGGTGCAGCTGAGATCGACCCACGGAGGTTTGTCTCAAAACTGTTGGTGCAAGCTCAAATTAAGATAAGTAAGATATGAAAGTAGAGTTATATGTCTTAGACCTTGTACCTTGAAGATTCAACCCCTTTACCTTCGTTCGTCGGTCTATTTATAGGCAATTCCCTTTGATGATGCGTAACGTCCCTCATTGATTGGGGCATGATCTTCTCCGGGATTCGAGTTAACGACTGCCCATTTACTCGGTCCCATTAACTCTCCCTAAATGTCGGCGTCAGCCCAACGGTCGAATGACCCATTCGTCTGACTCAGCTGTACCCTGCTTAGAGCGCGGGGGGTATTGGGTCGTGGATGCTAAACGGGTCGGGAATGCGGATATCCAAATTCGATTCGTACCCGTGCACTAACAATATTTTATATGCATTTATCTATTTCTCCCCGTTTGTCTCATCAAAAAGAATAATAAGAATTGATAGTGTCGGATTTTGTCGATGGCAGACAACACAAGAAGGGGGATTGAATAGTGTTGTGTGTAAAGATAAAATTTTTTCGCAAATAAAACTTCACTTCTAATAAGTTGCTTAAGTCTCCAAGAAGAGTTACATGTCTTGGTACTTAATCAACACAAATGTAAATGGTTGCAATAAGATAAGATAATGCGCAGCAAAAATATGAATCACAAGCAAGTAAGAATGATAGGCAGAGAGAAAATAAGCACATCATAGACACAAGAATTTAGTATTGTTCCCCATCACCTGGGAACGTCCAGTCCCTGACCTCCCTCGGGCTTTAATCTACTATTCCAAATGCAATACAATCACCTAGCTTCACTCGCTAGGAATGTCATACACACCTAGTTACACCGAAAGTAGGAGTTTAATCCAAGTATAACAATACCACTTTCATAAGGGAAATACAACTCAACACCTTACTAATCGACTTACCAACCGCCTTCCATAAGGCTTACAAACCTTTGTCGATGATTGTTACACCCTTTTGATCCTATAACCAAATAATGGAGCTTTTGTGTTTTATGTGGCTATATAAAAAATCAAAACTTTGATCTGAAAATAGTATAAGTAAAGAGTAAGAGATCAAAAAGAAACTTGAATTTGAAATCTCTTTAAAATGAACTTTGAGAGCAGAGATTTAAACCAAGTTTTAAGGCCAGCAAAAATAATCAAAACGATTAGATAAATAAGCACATGAACTTTAAACACAATGGCCAAAAGAGAGAGCTTTTTAGAGCAAGAGAGCTTTGAAAAAATACTTGAAAAATATAAGAAATTGCTCAAGAATATATAAAAAAAGTTTTGATCTCTTTGGTATTTATAGAGGGTGAAAAAATTTCAAATCGAGTCCATAAAACCATCCTCCAACGACTAGAAACGACTATATCGTGTAAATCGCGTTTTCCAATTAAACAAGCTGTTTGATACAGATAGTCGTCTATCCCAATAGATAGTCGACTATGTTCTAGCCAATAGTCAGCTATTCTAAATAGATAGTCATCTACTACCATCAAGAAATTCCTAGTTAAAATCACGCTTCAAGATAGTCGGCTATCAGGGTGTGGATAGTCGGCTATTTTGTGATACATGGGTTTTTCTCTATAAAAATACTTTGAAATCATTTCAAAACTATTATATAATAATTTAAAACATATTAATACAATTTAAAAAAAATTATAGTATTTTTGTGTGTGTAGCTCCAAAATAGTGGCTTTTACAAACTAAGACTCTACATACATACTTTGACACACTTTTGAGTCTTCAGTCTTGGTTGCTTGCATTGGGCCATTAAATCTTCATTTGGGTCTTCATTTGAGTCTTCATTTACTCCATGTCTTGACTCTTAAATGTCTCCGTGATAATATGTTTCATGTCTTTGTTTTTGAGCTACACCACATCTATGTTCTTCATGGCTTAATGTCACATTGTCCTTATCCAACACACTTGAATTAAATTCATTAGTACCATATCATTTGTGAACATAATGGGGTGTCTCAATATCCCAACACTCTCCCTCTTTTTGATGATGATAAAAAATAATATAAAATAGAAATATAATATGAGATCATAAAAAATAACTTACTCTCCCTCTGTAGAGATGCATGATTGCTATGGAGAAGTTACTCCCCCGGCATCAAACCTGATTAGAGATAAGCAGATGTATGCATGTTTCATATTATATTACATCCCCAGTGTGTTAGCAAAACAATATCACAATAGCACAATATCACAATATTATATACCATTAACATCACATGAATAATATTAACAATATCACAATATTATATGCCATGAACAGCACATGAATAATATTAACAATAGTACTATTTTATATGCATTACCTATTCCACACCCCCAATGTTTCATCAAGAAGAATAATGATGATTTATACCACATGACGAATATATTAAAGAGAGAGCATAATCACTTAACCAAAAATATTCAATAAGCATATACATAAGTATTAAAATGAATCATAAGCATATGCATAACCATGTGCATAAACATATGCTTAAACATAAAATTAACAAAGATACCACATTAACTCGTCTCAAAATATGTGAGCGTTACTCCCAAGTATAGGAGATCGAACAAGTAGTAAACCTGGAGAGTCAGGTATTGTATCCATGGGACAGTTGACATGCAATACCAAAGTATCAGTCAATAAAGAGTAATAATATGATGAAAAGAAACCACCTTTTGAAGGCAAGAAAATCGTGACAAGTGTTTTTAGTAAACAAAAAGTTGTCCTAAAAGTGATTACGGTGAATTCAAATCTAGGATACCAATATAAAGAGCATGTGTCGGTTGTAATTTCATTAGGGGGTTTGCAACCAATGAATATTAATGTCTTTTTATTGGTTAATCAATTGGTTCATAATGTTTGCAATCAGGATTCATAGATGAACCTCGCGGATCATCGCCCTCTCGAGTCCCTTCGGGTATGCACACATAGATGTATCTTCATAGTACATCGTCCTCTCGAAGCCCTCACGGTATGTGTGTGATCATGATCTAAAACACTAAAAACAATTGATTAACCAAAATAATACAATGTTTTATCCGACAAGGGTATGAAAACATTGGAAGATATAACAATAAAGAGCATAAAATAATGCATTATGCAACCAAGCGAATCATTAATTTCAAAAAGAAGCTAAGCATAAGTTCCTGCTAGGTTTACGGTACGTCTGCCAAGATCGTATCATAAATAGTATATTTAGAAATCAATGAAACATTTGATATGTGGTGAAAATACGGCAAAAAGACATTAAATTCAAAGATTACATAGCCATAACTACATCATAAGCAACAGATATGAGAATTAGCCATGCATAAAGAGAAATGAATCAATATTCATGGTCAAATGCATCACCAAATACTCAAAATACGAGTCTAATACTCAAAATACACAGCAAAAGATAGGAAGTATATCACCAAATCTCTCCAATTGGACCCTAGATCTCCTTCACAGATGTGCCTCTGCCTCCAGAGCTTCCAAAGGTTATGCAAAGATACAACTTGAAATCCTTGTTTGATCAACGGCTCACATTTTATTATGGAGTTCTCCTAGGCCATTGGATTTTTGATCAACGGCTCACATTTTGATGTGTCACCCGCTCGCTGGTTCATTAGATAAGAGCGGGAAGCGCTCTAATGCTGATGTGCGGCATCGTACGGCAACTGCAACCATATTTATCTCGTATTTCTTCATTTTTTAAATGGTAGTTCGTCTTCAAAATTGCATAGAAAATAGCACAGATCTTAGAAAAATATGAGAAATAGCCGTTGGAATTGTAAAATTGATATCTTCACCTCAAAAATATGAGAAGACAAAAATAATCAAAATGGTATTTTGTGCCTAAATCAAGAGGTTGCTCTAATAATTATTAATAATCTAAATGCGCTTGTATTAGAGGCCAATTACACATCATATATGCACAAAATGATAGTAAATGATGGGTTAAATATGCAATATTTGCCCTGAATCACACACACACCCCCAACAAGCATTTTGCACGTCCTTAGCAAAAGAAGTGATTAAATCGGATGTTTAGTAAAAATATTAAATTTTATCAATCGTCTATGGCTTGGCTCAATATTGCGCTTTCCATCATGATTTTTGCCATCAATGTACACAATATATGAAGAAGATCAATCACATGACATTTTCTCTAATTTAATTTGAATCAATAACATGTGAGCATCATTTTGCATAAACTAAAGTATAACACGACATCAAGTCATAATTTTCCAATTTCCAAGGAATTGGCATCACTTAAGGATTGTCTGATTCATGGGCGTTGAGCTTGCTTTACTTATTCATCAAGTTTTTTTTTTTGTTTTTTTCTTTTTTTGATATACTATTTTTCCTAAATGACTTAGAATGATCCATGTAACGAGTTTTCAGTTAATGACTTTAGGCTTAGAAGATCCCCTTGAACCTAGTAACTCGAATCATCTAAGTGTTTATTATTTCTTTTTTTCTAATGCACTCCATATCCGTCATCTTTCGATGTGAATCTCCAATGCTTTTTGAGGCACGAAGACCCTGCAACTTAATAAAACTCAAGGGAATGTTGCATGTTATTCTCTCTCTTTTTTTCTTTTTTTGTAAGCAATTCAATGCCCATTCCTTAGACATAAACTTTAGCATATATAATAGCAAAATTCCTCATCAATTTGAAAACCAATCTAATAAATCGTGTCTACTTAAACTTATGTATCACAATAGCATGCATAAAACAAATTCAAACTATTTCAAAATATTAGTCGTGGAAATTGAAATTTTTCATAAAAGGCATATTAATGATTAATTCCATGAAGAAAAAATAATTAATTCAAGTCATAAACAATTTTTAGA
This sequence comes from Scilla litardierei, assembly GCA_030789695.1. NCBI lineage: Eukaryota > Viridiplantae > Streptophyta > Magnoliopsida > Asparagales > Asparagaceae > Scilla > Scilla litardierei. The sequence continues at coordinate 2,929 of JAULAV010001761.1, read as the reverse complement.
ATTCAATCAATGCATAATCATCCAATAAAGTGGCATTTTAAGAAGGGTTAGATGATGAAAAATGGTGATTTATTCTCTCTCTCCTTTTAGTTTTAAAAAGAATACCCCAAAGAAAAAAATCAGAAGATCCTAAGAAAAATCCTAAGAGATAGATCCTTAAAAAAGTCTATTACGCTCTCCCCAACTTAAGGACAAACATTGTCCTCAATGTTGAAAATAGAATACTTGAAATAAGAACCTACAAAAATAAAAATAAAAGGTGCAAAATAAAGAACGAAAAACCTACGTACTACTAAGTAAAAGAAAGAACACACCGGTTTAAGTACCACCAGGAGGTGGTTGACGAAACAATTTGGGTAGCAGCAACTCCTCAATCAACTCCACTTCTCTCTCCTCCAAAGCCATGTTGTCATCCCTAGCATTAGGTCCATGCACCGCTACTTCCAAATCATCTTCTTTGTGAATCCCTCCAATTCCATGAAACAAATAAGATGCATTAGTAGCATGAGAATGCAATTGTTCATCAAAGCATATGTGTTGACCATAATCTTCATGAAAAACCAATGAGCTTACCTCTTTATCACACCAGTCCAAATCATAATCATAATCAATTATATGCATGGATTCAAAGTGATCATCGATTATAGTGTCAATTAGATTTACCACTTCTGGCTCCTCCTCCATTGATGACGGTAACATACACACATTAAAAATATTTAGGTCTAATGTTATGTTACCAAACGTGATTTTCAGATTCCATTCCTACAATTTATTATGGCATTACTAGTCGCAAGGAAAGTTAGTCTTAAAATAATTGGAGTAGGGTTACCGGTTTGAGGCCCTTGACAATCAAGCACAATTAAATCGACCAGGTAAAAGAACTTGAACTAGAACTCATCCATGTTGCCCGAGAAATTTGCCTCGCTGCTTCACTCCAACTCCGCAGCGGAGTTCTCCTCAGTCGTTGGATGTTTGATCAACGACTCATAGTTTACCGCATTGCCCGCTCGCTGGGTCGTCGGATAAGAGCAAGAAGCACTCTGATGCTGCCGCGTGGCAGCGTACGGAAACGGTGGCCGTATTTATCTCATATTTCTTCATTTTAAATGGTATTTCGTCTTCAAAAATACTTAGAAAATCGCACAAATCTCAGAAAAATAGCTGTTTGAATCATAAAATTGATATCTTCACCTGAAAAATATGAGAAGACAAAATAATCAAATAATCAGTAAATGATATTTTGTGCATACATCAAGAAATTCTTTAGCAATTATTAATAATCTAAATTCTCTTATATTAGAGACCAATTACGCATCATATATGCACAAAATGATAGTAAAAGAGGGGTTCAATATACAATATTTACCCTGAATCACACATACATGAAATTTTGTCTCAATATCTACACAACTATAATAGAACTTATGCATGGTCTTCTAGAAACATAGAGAATAAAACAACACAGAGCATATTGATCAAGAAGTCTATGCATAACATGACATCCTTACATATCAAACCAAAATTGTAAGGTGCCATTCGTAAATTATCATAATACAAACCATAAGTTCAAAATTTCACCAAACCATCAAGCATAAACATAGTTCAAACATCACTAACACATCCAAAAAAATTCCACATCTTACTGCTCACGCATCTTTTTTTATCTCGACAAGCTCCTTTTGAACATCCTCGATGACTCCGTCGGATATGTCAAGTCTATCGACAATTGCTTGCTTGATTTTGTCCATCCTTTCAAGCAAGTCACCTCTTATGGAGTTCATATCTTTCTTAACCTCAAGTTGCATATTCTCGAGCTTGGAGAGAAGGGCTTATTGGAACGCTGCAAAGTAAGGTGGTGGTGGCTCCACAGATGAGGAAGATGAGGATTGTCCATTTTGCATGGGTTCATCTTCATGTTCATCTTCGTCCTCTCTAGCTTGACTAGGAATGTTCTTAGAAGGGTAAGGATGGAGTAACATTCTAGTGAGTGCGTGGACATCGAACCTAGTCATAGGCTCAATGAAGGAGGTCTCACCATCTACGTCTATCTCACAATTCCTAAAGAGATGTGTGAGAAAATGGCCGTGATGAAGTAGGGATGCGGGATTGGTAGAAGTGGCACTATGAATAATGCTCTCCATAATGATCTGTGCCCAATTCACCTTAATATTGTTGGATCGTGATCTAAGCCTAGAGAGGGGGTGAATAGGCTTATGGGAATTTTTCACGAATATAAAAATTATGCCTACTCAATCAGACATACACATGGCAGAAAATGGTGCAGAGAAATTAAAGAAGAAACAAAACACAGAGTGCACACGAAATTTACCCTGGTCAGTCGCCCAAATGACCTACTCCAGCCCCAAATTAATCACTAGAATAATAATGTCAAGAAACAAACACACGGAACTTTGTGCCCCACCACTCAGCTCACTAAGTCTTTATCTTACTCCCCAACATGTCGAACACTACTATTCTAGCAAATACTTACTCTTGACTTACCCCCAACAAATCAAGAGCCTAAAGGAACCCCAAAAATGAAACTACAAACTAATACAAATATCTACCAATACTATCACAAATATAAATAAGATGAAGATTTTAGAGTGCTCAGTTTGTGATGGTTAGATAGTCCATGTCGAGAAGCACATCGTCAACTTTGCGCTGGCGTAAACGGTGTCTCAATCTGATTTATGGATCAAAAGATATATCCCTCCAAAGTTGGTTGCGCAAATCTGTCTTAAAGCGGTCTGTGCGCAAAGCAATGCTTGATGGCGCAATGGATCTGCGTGTCAGCAAGCCCCTTGGCTTGATGGATGCATGGGTTGTATAGGGCTCTGGCGCAGCTTGCCTGAGTTTGGGCTGTGCGCAAAGAAGGTGCTCGCCTATGCATCAGCAATGACTCTGGCTTGGTCGGCACACGAGTCTG
>JAULAV010001760.1:0-140593 GCA_030789695.1 Scilla litardierei | reverse complement strand
GTCAACTGAAGGTCTGAAATTTGGAGAGAAATTTTCGCTTTTTTTACTCGATGCAAAGGTAAGGACCGTGACTTCTCCCCTTTTTAAAGCTCTTCGCCTTCCTATTGAATCATATGCTTCCTTTTTCGTTGTTGTTCACTCAAGGGGGCTGTTGTTCACTCACGGGGGTGGGGGAAATCACGGGTCTTCGTCTTCTTGTTTGGATTAGGGTGTAGGGTTAGGGTTAGGGGTCATGTTCCCCAACGTGGGATTCCTGTTAGGTCACGAGGTTACTTGTGGTTTTTTTTTTCATTTTTCATTACATTTTCTAGCCGGAACCCTAGGGTTCCGGCCAGTATCGCCCGATAGGGTTCCGGCCGATACCGAGTTCGGCTGTCAGTTTTCGGACCGACACTGGGCGGTACCGGTCCGAAACGCCCGATACCAATCGGTATCGGTGAGACCTCCTTGCTCTACACTATCACTTATGGTTAATCACCTCCCATATAATATAATGATTGTTTTAGACCTTTTCTTTATAATGCTTCTTTCTCAAGTTTCTTCTTGCTTTTTGTCTCTCTTCTTCTAGAGTAGCACATAAGCCGCACACCACTGTAGTTTTACATAGTGATTGGTTGTATAACTCAGTTTAAAGACCTTTGCTGCGTAATTTTCAATATTATCCTAGATTTATTAAAAGTTATACATCTTACACACACATGCATACATACATATGTATGTATGTGTATATGTGTGTGTGTGTGTGTATACACACATGTATATATATGTGTATATATATATATTCATATGTATATATGTATGTATATGTATATGTGTGTGTGTATATATATATGTATATATAGAGCGATCTTCGGTTGCGAAAAAGAGGCTTTTCGCACCGTGCGAAAAGATTTTTATCTTTTTTTGAAAAAAAATTTCAAAAATTCTTTTTTTGATGTTTAATCCATACAATTATATACCCCATGGAAAATAATGGGTGAACCCGTTGGGGATTAGAGTACCCATCTACCCGTTACAAATTTAACGGTCTCAAAACGTGCGAATTTGATGAAATGCCTTGATTGAAGGTCAAATGACATTATTTCTCAACGATTATTTTTTGAGAGTGGTATAACAATATATAATGAGGGTGGAAAAAAGAATGTTTGGAAAAAAATTTCAAAATATAACTAAAAACATTTTCGCACGGTGCGAAATGTTCTCATTTGAAAATTTTCCTATATATATATATATATATGTATGTATGCATGTGTGTGTATGTAAGATGTATAACTTTTAATAAATCTAGGATAATATTGAAAATTACGCAGCAAAGGTCTTTAAACTGAGTTATACAACCAATCACTATGTAAAACTACAGTGGTGTGCGGCTTATGTGCTACTCTAGAAGAAGAGAGACAAAAAGCAAGAAGAAACTTGAGAAAGAAGCATTATAAAGAAAAGGTCTAAAACAATCATTATATTATATGGGAGGTGATTAACCATAAGTGGTAGTGTAGAGCAAGGATTGAGGTCTCGCCCAATACCGATTGGTATCGGGCGTTTCGGACCGGTACCCGCCCAGTACCGGTCCGAAACTGAAAGCCGAAATCGGTATATATATATACACACACACATATACATATACATACATACATATATATACATATATATATACACTAGTCATAACATGTGCCGCCCGCGGACACGGTTCATTTAAGATTTTCCCCGCGAAATTTTTGTTCCCAAAAAATTATTTCAACAGCCAAAATTTAAAAGAACAATTAGCGTAAAAATATTTAGAGGCACGGACGCCTTCGGCGCGGAACAACAAATTCGACGCAGGCGCCTTCAACACAGAATAACAAATTCGACGCGGAACAACAAATTCGGCGTTGGCGCCTTCGGCGCGGAATAACAAATTAGCATAGAACAACAAATTCGGCACGGGCACCTTCGGCGTGTAACAACAAACTAGCGTAAAAAATCGGCGTGGGCGCCTTTGGCGCGGAACAACAAATTAGCTCTCCACAAATTTCGCTCCATAAATTATGAGTGTTGTGGGTGATGTGTTGTACGTATATTTAGTTACCTTTTGGTTGATGGCGGAGCCATTTTTGGAACTTGTACACATGAGCTTTGACAACTTAGTTAGCCATGATTACTTTTTGTAAAGTAAGGTTAAATTTTGTTCCAGAATTTTGGAAGCTTGCGTATTGACATTTTTGTTCTTCCTTGTGAGTTCAAGGTTGATACTTATAGAGTTTATCTTCATGGGTGACATGTTCAATCTGCATGATATGGAGTGCATGATCTGGATAATGAGTGAGGTGCCATTGGATGTTTTGTTTTTCCATAAAAATTTCAAAATTTTGAGTTTTCCAACCAAATTGATTCCCCTCAAAACTTTCTCAAAACTCATCTCAACATTTTATTTCCCAAGATCAAATCTCAGCCACTCTTTATCTTATCCTAGTCAGCCCTAGAATTCAAAAAAGGTTGTCAAATGTATAATATATTTTTTGAAAGGTAAGTGAGTGTATATATAAATATAAACATGTAACTGTATCAGGGCTGGCACCAACAAGTAGAGCAGGTAAGGGAGAGGCTGGAAAGCAGTCACCTTACACCAGAACTATCAGGCACGAACCAAGAAAGGAAAAACTGTACTGGGGAGGCACACAAAACCGGCCTAAGAAAGCCCCCATTTCCCAAAAATAAGACGATCCACATGATCTATATCATCCAGGTCACAAGCGACAATGGCATCAAAAATATCAGAAGAGATCCTAGTAGGAGGACATCCTTGGGGGACGCCCAAGAACGAAAAATCCGGATGTTCATCTCCTTCCATAAGGGCCAAACGACCGCAGAGAAGACTAACATGGATAGCTTACTATGAGTGGTTTTCCCCTTGATTTAAATGTATTATATATATATATATATATATATAATTCATCGGAATTAAAACAACATAGTACAACGTATAGTAAATAGAGCCTATAATACATCCAGCTCCTCTGGCATCAAGCAGGAGCAAATGTGATAAGGAAGCAGGCGCTCATTCCCAGACCCGAATATCATCGTCCAGTTGGCAACCAAGGTTTGCCAATGCATTAGCACAGAAGTTTGCCTCTTGAAGAACATGTCGCATGGTACAAAATCAAAATCGTGGTCGCATGGTACAAAGTTGAAATCGTGAAATGAGCTCTCAAATATCAAGTAGCAAACTCAATAGTGGATGGGAGGAAACATCAGTCGAATCAAGAAACAAAAGATTCGACTCTGGAGTCTGATTCACATACAATATTACGGAAGCCTCGGCTCCATGCAAGGTCCAACCGAAAACGAATAGCTTGGAGCTCCGTATTAAGATTAGTACCATGCCCGTCATATGCTGAAAAGCCCAGGAGCCATCCACCCATGTCATTGTGAAAGATGTCACATGTCCCGGAGATTCCTAAATTTCCTTTACTTGCGCCCCATCAACATTAAGTTTGACCACTCCACAATCAGGTGGGCACCACCTAACTATCAAAGGAATGGAGTGAACCTCCATAGTTGTACCATAAACTCGTGCCATCTCTGCTGCAATGGAAGCAACAAGTCGAACAGTGTAAGTGTCCTCAGTACCTTCTGCAATGTCTGAAACCCCCCTTCTGCACCTAGCACCCTATATCGTCCACACACATAGGTCGCAAAGAGATTTCATTGAGTAAGGAGATAGCTTGAAGCATGCAAGAAAGCCTTCAACCAGTCTGATAAGCAAATGTCATGGAAGTCACTAGAAGCCGAATGAGGAAAGAAGGTAGTCCACACATTTCTAGCCTCAACGCAATCGCATAATACATGTATAGCAGTCTCCGTTGTTACCCCCACAGATGGGGCACAAATCTGAATCTACAATGCCCCAGTGAAAACACAAGGAATTGGTTGCAATCATATCCTTTAAAGCTAACCTGAAGAAATAAAGTCACCGAGACGGAAGGGGTAGCTTCCAGATCCATGAATGGTGATCAGCCGATAGTAGGCTATGGTGCTCTAACAACAGTCAATACGAAGATTGAGAAATAAATTGTACATTAGACGTGAGGGTGCCATATGTATCTGTCATGCATAATCATGACCTTTGGCAGTGGATAGGACAAAATCTGTTGAGATTCTCATGAAAATGCAGGAATAACTTGCCCACATCCCAAGAACCATTATGGACAAATTGATGGACAAGTTGTGGGGCTGTAGCCAACCCGCACGAGGGAGAGACAATTGTCACCAGAGGCTTGCCTAGCCAATTATCACCCCAAAATTTAGTGGTTGTTCTATCACCAATCTTGCTTCACAAGTCCTTTCTTCAAGCTCCGCATCCCATGTACTGAACTACGCCAGGAATATGATCACGAAAAAGTTAGCTTGTCAATGGTATAGATAAAAGAGATTATGTCTCTATACTTTGTCTTATAAAACTGAACCCAAATAGAATTCGGTTCCATCAAGAATCTCCACGCCAATCTTTGCAGAAGAACATCATTATGCCATGTCATGCATCGAATCCCAAGACCTCCTAGTTTCTTTGGCTTACACACCTTCCAACTAACAAGATGAAGCTTCTTCTTACCCTCCATATCTCCCCACATAAACAATTTGTTCAGCTTGTTAACCTCCTTAATAGTATGCTTCGGCAAAAGAAAGTGAGCATAGAATATGTGGGAATAATAGAGGTCACTAAGCTGATTAATGTGGCTCTACCAGCCAGACTTAACAACCTCAATTTCCATCCAGATAGTTTGGAGCTAATCATCTCCACCAACTCTCTATAAGTGCCCTTGGACATTCTACCATGAAGGAGATGCACTCCCAAATACATGCCTAAATCTATGGTAGATGGAACTCCCAACGACGAACAGATACGCAAGGTATGTCAACGTCCTGCAGCTGGAGAGACAACGTCAAGATTTCTCCAGATTACTTTACATTTACCACCAGAGCAGGCACAAAGGTATCCAGAATCTCCTGAACTCTCTGAGTTTGCTGCAACGTGGCTTTCCCAAACAAAATAAGATCGGCAAAGACTAAATGTGTAATTGCATGACGCCCTTTCCCAATCATAATATATTGACATGATTTGGCTACAACAGCTTCATTAATAAGAAAACCAAGCATCTCCATGCTTAACACAAACAAGTAAGGCGATAAAGGGTCACCTTATCATAGACCTCTGAAATGTGAGAACCATTCAGAAGTTTCACCATTCCACTGAAAGTTCCGAAGAGACAAAACATGATCAACTTAATCCATGAGGTAGGAAAACCAAAAGGAGCCAAGGTTTCCTCCAAGAATCCCAACGAACGCGATTATATGCACTATCCAAATCAATCTTCAAGGCAAAAAAACCATTCCTACTCTTAGATTTCTTGATATATTATAAACAAGCTCATGTGCCACCAAAATATTGTCTGATGCATGCCTGCCTCGAATGAAACTGGCTTGTAAAGGCCCAATAAGAGCACTGAGGAATGGCCTAATTCTGCTCATCAGCGCCTTTGTAATCAATTTGTAAGATACACAGCACAATCTGATAGGGCGAAATCGATGAACCTTCTTTGGCCATTGGACATTAGGAATAAGCAACAGTAATATCTTACAAAGCTCTTTGGCAAATTCCCCTTCCACTAAAGCATCAGATACAACTGCATCAACGAATCCTTCATAGTACCCCATATTTTCTGATACACACCAGCACGGAAACCATCAATACTCGGGGCTTCCAAGGTTTATCTTAAATAAAGCTTCATGAACTTGTGCTTCCACAACCTGCCGCTCCAGCATGTCTCTATGAGAGGAGGATAAAGACGGACAATGAGGATGCGGACAAAGACGGACAATGAGGATGTGGTAGAGCCAAACCACTACACACCTCATTCCAAAAAAAGAATTTTATAGAACTCTGTAATGTGATGTTGAGGGCCCTCTCTATCCATAATCCAACCCCAGAGTTATATCGAAGCATAGAGATACGATTACTTTGTCCTCAATGTAAGGTTGCTATGTGATAAAACCTGGTATCCTATCTCCATGAAGAAGCCACTCAGTCCTAGATTTCTAAGCTCAAAACACCTCTTCTTGAGAAAGGATGTTATCGTACTCCGCAAGTTGGGGTTGAGTCTGTACATTTGATGAGATCGGTACTGAAGTAGTAGCTTCTCCACTCCATCAATTCTGTCATTAATCCATCTTTTCTTTCTGAATAAATTTCCAAAGGAGGTGTGGTTCCACACCTGAAGGTCGCCAGAAACCTACTTCAGCTTAGCAACACAATCTCCTAGAGCCTTATCCCGTAAGTAAGATAAAGAATGTTGAAAGTCTTTGACCATAAACCACATAGCCTGGTAGCAAAAAGGTTTATTCCTAAGATTTACCTGGATCACTGGTTCTAACTGCAGCAACAGAGGACAATGATGAGAGAATATCCTTGGCAGGTGTCGCACCAAAGCATAAGGGAATAGAGAACACCACAAAGAATTGGCAACCACTTTGTCCAGCCTCTCATAAACTCTGGCATATACATGTCTCTTGTTGCACCAAGTATATAAATTTCCACTAAAATGAAGGTCCAGCAGCCCACATGATGACAACATTATGTTGAAATCGTAAACACCTAGTGAGAGCGAGACTTGCTCCACCACACTTCTCCGACGACGTGAGAATGTCATTAAAATCCTCATAACCATCCATGGCATATGAACTCCCAAAGCAAACTCTTCTAACTGATCCCATAACTGCCATCGAGCCGATCTACCTGGTGGGGCATACATCAGACATCATGAATGATAAGCATCCATGTCGTTTAACCACAGCATGAATCCAATGTGGGGAGGTATGACAAAAGTCCAGATCCAACCCCTTATCATCCCAACACACCCACAATCCACCTTAGTAACCCAAAGGATCAATAATCAATGATTTATGAAAGTTGAGTTTACGTACCACCGCACGTGCTTTATACTTGGACATCCTTGGTTCCGCAATTGCAAGAAGTGAAGGTTTGAATTTCTCCAATAATTCCCGAACCCCTACCAAAAGACTCTTTTTCGACTCATCGACAATTCCAAAACAAAAAATCCATCAACAAGAGTGAGAAGTGGGTCATGTGCTATCACACTTATTGCTGCAACAATGGGCAAATAGGCAGGGGCATGGGCTCAAATCCCCAGCGACAACAGAAGCTCCGTCTTCCACCATCGCCGTCATCACCTAGGCCGGTATCAGAGCTTCATCAGAAAGGTTACGGTGCCGTGTATCCACAAGCATTAAACTATCCGTCACAGCTCCCAAACCCTCCTCCATGCTCGCAGCCGACGGACGAGTCGGGCGGTTAGAAATGTCCGATAGAGAATGGCGAGGGAGAAGAGATATGAGGGTTGGAGATTTGCGCACTGCAGCAGGCTGCACCGAGTTTGGAGATGAAAAATTTTTCCTATCAAATGGCCAAATGGGAGCATTGGTTTGATCTTTACTTGAGCCCATTTTTGGGCTTGAAGTCGATGGGCTTCCCAAAGGAGCAAAACGAGGATTATCCGGGACGTCAGGTGCAACGCAATAGAAGGCGGAGTGGGCATGGACCGGTACTAGTGAGGTTCAAATTATTGTTCGGTGGGTTGAGGTTAGTAACAGTAAGCCCAGCAGCTGGACTCTTACCCGTTTCAAATGAAGCAGCATCAAGCTCCGCAATCTCAGCCGATAATGCCTCAAAATCGTGAACCTGAACACGTAACTTCTCCCCCCCTTCCCAGAGGCAGTTCCTGGGAGTCTGTTAGAGCTCCGACGAGTGCGGCCGTCACGGTCGACGAGCCAAGGCCCAAACTTAGCCGGCGGCGGTGTGTGAATGGTAAAAGAAGTTTGTTTTCCAGAGGACGATAGATCGGCCAACGCCATAGGAAGTTTGATGTTCAGTGGCGGCATCAGGTTTCTGGAGATCCGACGCCTTAATCTTCTTCATACTTCTCTTCAGATTATCCTCCTCCCCCTCAAGTGCTTTCTCCCCTGTCTTCCCATGTTCTTTCGACGCTCAGTACCATTTCGTCAATAAGATTCAATTTCTAAAAAAATAACTTCTATACATCTGATATATTTAAAAAGAGAAAAAAAGGATGAATGACATCTAGTTCTTAAGAATCACCTAGGAGCTTAAGCAGCCAAGCTGATAGGCTAATTCACCTTTTTCATGCTTTTAGATCATTGTATCACAAAAATCTGTTCAATCATTCATGCTCCAAAACTGTGTGATGATTCATTTTTTAAATTTCTTATTCCAGACAAACAGTTTTTAAAATATCATTCACCAGAAAGTAGAATATATATAACTCGATCAAGTTAAAGTATGATTCTCAGCAAACGGTGGCTTTTTAACATAAAAAGAATATCAATATTTTTAAGGACAATACTATAGTTTGGGCTAAATAAAATCAAGTAGTACCATGTACAAGCGAAATTGTTTGTGCCCATCCTTGTCCTGAATTGAGATCACAATCTTTTTTCGGTCGGCTTTCTTTGATGGAAGCTCCTCTCTTGGCTCGGCGTCAGATTTTTCTGGGTTACTAGTATCCTTTTTGGTAGATGCCGTCACTAACTTCAAGATATCTTCAGCAGATTGAGCCAACGATGCTAATTCCTTCTTCTTTAACCTGTGTTTCACAAGTATTGTGAAAATACGACATCAGTGTTTGGGTCTAATGAAGAAATTCAGAAGGATGATCTTTCAAAGACGAAGATTTACCATGGTTAGATTACAGTAGTTTTCTGACACATGCAAATGCAAATGCAGTTAAAATAAAAATACATAATTTCACAAAGTAGAAAATCATCAAAAATAATCTTTCAGAAATCAGAACATAAATTAATCATAAACACAATTACAGTTCATACGTTTTATGTAGTTATGCAATTTTGTCATGCAAGACTTCTTCAAAGCCAGACATTAAAACAGTTTTCGGTTTGTTATGATACTTGTGCCACACATATTTGTTCTACTATTAAATTAGTCATATCCTCACAAGTTCTGCTAGGTACATGGTACCCTAATTTTGGCCTGCACGAAACTTGATGTTCTTTGGTGTTATTGGCAGTAGCCTTCGAGCAACTTATAGTCTTCGGACGTGTTATCAAGCTTTCGGGTAACATATTGGTATTCAAACTTATTGACACTGACCTTTAGACAACCTATTGGTCTTCAGACTTATTTGCCTTCAAGCAAGCCTATGGCAGGATTAGTGCATACAGCCTCTAGGTGACTTTTGTTGTTATTATGAAATAATGTTTTAAATTTATCATTTTGATTTTTGCCATTGTAACTTTCTTTGAAATCTTTTACACTATAAAGTGATTTGGATTTTTTATATTTAATTTATATTCGCCGTTAATTCCTTTAAACTTGTCTTATTAACTTGTATGGTCTATTCTGTTTACTCAATTGAGTTTTCAGTGGGTAACTTACCCACTGTCTACAGCTTTTTTCAGATCCACCGCAAATGTCAATTGGGATCGTAACTATAGTTGTAGAAAGATCATAGAAGTTGTAGTTGTAGTTCAACAAAAATATTATTTCTTTTAGTATCAAGATAGTTTAGTTTTGTAACCAAGAATTGTATTAATACTAGAAATAACTCGTGCACACAGTGCACGGCATCAAAAAAATCCCCACATATAAGATGCGGTGCACGCGCGAGGAGCGAGAAGTGTGGATGTGTGTGGGCATCGTCGGGGGATAAAAGGGGAAAATCATGGGCTAAACTACAAAAAAACATTGATGGTAAAGTACAACAATTCCAATGGCAAACCCGTAAATATGTGTAAGGGGATGGGCATTTGGGGTTGATGAAGAAGCAATGGCAAGCTTGCAAATAAGGGGATTTGGGGCATTTAACCCAAATCTCCAAAGCCACACCCCAAAGCAAGCCCAAAATCCCTCCCACCTCCAAGTGGCCTCCACCATGATGAGGTGGCAAAGCCTAGGTCAATTCTTTGTCTCATTGGGCTTGTCCTAGTAGGACAAAGGTCCTCTTTTGTATAATAGATTATTGGAGATAGATGATTTCATTGAATTATTGACATTATTCTCTTTGGAGTTGGTTACATTTAATGACTAATTTAAAATGTTTGATTCCTTTTATTCTTGCTCTAAATGTATATAGTAGGCATGGCAAGTGTGATGGGGTCAGCGGGTTGAAATTAAAGAACTAATTAAATATTTATAAAGTTAACAAATAAATATGTTAAAAGCCTCTCATCACAGAAATCAAATGATCGCCGACTTCAACGCCTCACAAATTGAAGATTCACTCGAATAAAAGAGTCTTTCTTCAAAAAGAAAGAACTGTAAAAGGACTCAAAGGTTAAAAGTTTAAACTGACTCAAACTCCTAAAAATTAATTGAAACCCCTAAAGAAAATCAAACTTCTTTTTCATCTACGATTAAGAGTCCTTTCTTGATTATGATCTGTTTCAATTCCAATAGAACTTACATATAGCCCATGTGTGTTTCGCAACAAATCTTCCATGGTTGGAGAAAACTTGACCTTTAATCTGTAAGTATGCAATATGAAGAGATTCAAACAACTATATCGGGATTAACGATCTAGTTGTGGCAATGACAAGTATAGGAATGATGCAATAACTAGTGGTGTGTTGGTAATGGATCGGTTAGGATTAATAAAGCATATGTGATCTACCTCAAATTTAACAAATGACTTGAACAACAACTCACACTGGACTCAACATGAGGTGTTGACAGACTCTAACCTCTAACCTCTGATTTTATATCAAGTTGTAGCTCTATCCTAGGATTGGGCTTGTGATGGGAATCCAACTGGGATTTGAATTAATCTATTTAATGTTTAAGTCAGTTTAGTTTTATAGCCTTTGATCTCTTTTGTAATTTTCTATTTGGGCCTTTTTAAAGTTTCTTTTTAAGGAATTTGAGTCATTTTTGAGATTATTGTTCCAAGAAACTCCTTTATTTTATTTAAAAGTCTTTATTTAAAGCCATTTAGGAGTTTGAGTATAAATCAAATTAGTCTTTGTTTTACATATATATGCCCTTGTATTTCAACTTTTTAGGATTGAATAAAATTTAAAGTTATGTAAGCGATGTGTGTCCCTTAAAAATTTTAAGCATAAGAGGCGTGAAAGTATGCTTGGTTGCATGGGCGTGAGGTCGAAATATCCGCGTGAGAGGTATTAAAGTCGATAATCATCATATTCACGTGGTTAAATACATAAACATATATATCCTTTAGATTATTCTACCACAATTTTTCAACCATATATTTCACGCTTCTATTCTGCATCAAGCTAGTATCAAAGCTAAATTCGTATTTTTTTTACCATATCATGTCCTTCCATTAGATTTAATGTTAGTTCGTAAAAAATCATTGTTACAACCATGGATTAAGGTTTCGGCCGAAACCATTAGGTTTCGGCCGTTTCGGACCGGTCTCGGAGGGGACCAGTCCGAAACCCCCTCCGTTTCTCGGTATCGGCCGAAACCGGCGGGTTTCGGCCGGGTACCGGCCGAAACCGGCCAGTTTCGGCCGATACCGATGAGCTTCAGCATAAAAAAAAGAAGAGCAAAAAAAATAGAAGAAAAGGAAGAAGAAGAAGAAGAAAAAGGGCATTCAAAAATAAATTCAAAAAAAACAAGAAGAAAACGCAGAAGAAGTCGAAGAAGAGACAAGCGTACCTGGTCGATCGCCGTCGCCGCCCTCCCACCGACAGCACGCCGCTCTCCCGCCGCCTTCGGAAGCATGGGCCGCCGTCACCCGTCGCCACCTGAGAGCTCGCCCGCCTCCCGCCTCGCACTCGTTGCCCTCCACTTGCCGCTGAAATATTTGGGGGGAGAGAGAGAGAGCAAAGAAATAATTAACGGAGGGCTGAGGGCAGTAGATATTTTAGGTTGCAAATTTTTAAATAAGTGTTATATGCACAAAGTAAAACAGTGGTGCGCAAAGAAACTCCACTTATTTTTTTATTACAAACTTGTAAATAAGCTGTATGTGTGCAGAGCAAAATGGTGGTGCGCATAGCAACCCTCCAGTTGCTTTTTTTAATAGCAAACGTGTAAATAAGCTGTATGTGCACAGAGTAAAACGGTGGTGCGCAAAGCAATTCTCCACCTCAAGTATATGTTTCCAGTATTTAAAATATAAATATATATATACAAAAATTTATAAATACATATTATTAACACAAATTTGACAAATATTTGATAGTATATGATTTATACTTTAGTTTTTTAAGTATTTGATAGTATCTGATATGTTTTAAGTATTTTAAAGTTAAAACTACCGATACCGAAACTTACTTCCGAAACCACCGAAACGGACGATACCGATACCGATACCTAAATTTTGGGAGGAGCGATACCGAGACCGAAACCGAAACCTAAAACCTTGGTTACAACAAAGGAAAAAATAATGAAATAATTGTTCGTCTGAATCATTTTTAATCTTTTGCACCCATAAAAATAAAAATCCCAAAATTCCCACTAACTTTGTTACCGCTGTAGTTGCCTTATCTTCGTCAACCACCACCGACCTTATAAACAGATCTACCGGAGTCCATCGCCATCGAAGCCCTCATCAATGATCAGAGCCCTAATCATCTTCCTCATTATAAATATCCAACATCTCAATCATTTGTCATCATTGTCGCAGTTGATCATCATCGATATCAGATCTAGAGCCACATCCTCCTCTTCACCCATGCATATCACTTCAATACCCAGCACATCATCCACTTCATACTCCATCGTCGAAATGTCATCACCATAATTTCAATGATATCCCATCATCATTAGGTTTAAGATGTAAAGACAGCCTCACCTGCACGAATCATCATCGTTAACATCACCTACAGGCTACAGTCACCACTTTCATCGTCCTCTTCTCTTATCATCATCGTCAAGTTCACCTCCAGCAACGCCACCCTCGTCGTTGTTCATGTGGTTTATACTTGTCGCCTTCATTATCTTTGACAGTCGACAGAGCCACCTCCTCCATCTTCCTCCATCGTCATCGTCATCATCAAGCCTTACTATTGACATCGTTAAAAGAGCCAAATGCATCTTCCTTCTCGTTGTTGTCATATTCTTCCAACTGAAGATCCAATTGAACGTTGTTACCGTGGTTTTTCATCGCCGCCACCGCCTCCTTGACCGCCGCCATTGACAAAGCCCTAGCCCACTACGATGGGGAGAATTGGTACCAGTAGAGTCCACTGAGGATCCAACCCAAAGCTATTTAAGTTCAGGTAGAATATCTAACCCAATCTAGTTAATTAAGTCCAATTCAAATTTGATTTCAGCAACAAACCTGACCAATGTTTTTTATATTATTTTAATTTTACATGCTGCTACAATAACTTTTGAGAATTTTCAAAGGGTATTAAGAAATTTGAACTGATTTTTCCAGAAGGTTTGATGTTTTGGTTGGAGATTCTGAAGCCTTTTAAGCCGTCCATTTAAGCCAACTCAACCCAATTTTTGAAGTCGTGTAAGTTATTTTGAATAGATTTTGAAGCTTCTTGAACACAGTTCAGCGTGCTATTATGAGAATCATTATTACAACTCTTCTCAACGCGTGTATCGTCGTCCAACACGATTTTCTAAGTATCGTCTATTCTTAATTGTTCCTACTTTTCAAGGTTATTATGATCGTGAAGATTATGAAGTCAAGAAGATTATGAAAGTCGTGATTTTCTAATAATTAAAGTATGATCAAGGTTGTACATGATAATCTTTTATCAAAGAAAATTTTCAATATCGATACCTCCCCAAACATCATTCACCTCCACTGATATCAAATTCAAGGGCTGAAACCCATCGAAGAATGATGATATTAAACAAACTAATACAAGAAACAAAGATGAGTTTTCAAGAGTTGCGAAATAAACTTCCCGATCCAGAGCCAAAACTCGAATTAAAGTCTAAGACCGAGTTTGTGATCAAGCGCAAGCAAGAGCAAGAGCTCCAGTTTGATTTTCGGATCAAGTTTGTGTCCAACCCTGAATCTGCAATTGAGTATAATCATATCTTGATTTTGAGATGAAGCAACAATTACCTAAATTGATGCCTAAATTAGAGCCCATATTGAAACAGCTATCTGAGCTACATGTTGCACTTGAGGAAGTTGAGCACATCAAGTTTATCATCCCATATTCTCCATAACCGACCAGCAAGCAGATTTTGCACCCTTTCTTATCTATCGTGACTTTGGTAGATTCTCGCAAAGATGCTCATCCGAACGCATATATCTTACTTCATTTTAAAATTCAAGAACAATTATTCTCACGCTACAAAAGCTTGCTAACTTTTGTTGGATTACACATCTTCATCACTATGTAGTGAATTTTTTTAAGGCTGGTGAGAATTATGAAAATCCAACTAGAATTCGAACTAAGCTAGTTAGTGTTTGAGTTAACTTAGTTTTATAGTCTTTGAGCCCTTCTATAATTTACTATTTGGCTCTTTTTTGGGTTTTCTTTTCTAAGAAATTAGTCATTTTGATTTTTAATTTCTATGAAACTCTTTTATTTTATTTAGGCATCTTTATTTCAATCTATTTAAGAATTTAAGTATGAGTCAAATTAATCTTTGGTTTAAATGTATAAAAGATCTTGTATTTCAAATTTAGTTATGAGAAATTGAATAAAATTTAAAGTTAGGTAAATAATGTTTCACTAGAAAATTTTAAGCGTAGGAGACAAGAGGGTGAGACTATTTGTCCGTGTATGAAGTCCAAAAAAATCTCCATTTGCACAGCATTGGAGTCGGTAGTTATCGGATTCACATGGTAAGAGACCAAAACCCCTATTTATCCTTTATATTAGTTCTTCCATAATCGCCACACCATATCTTTCCCAATTCTGTTCCGCATCAGTTTGGGCTCAAGTTTGGGCTCATTATCTAACTCAAAATGTGTTTTTAGTTCTCGATCAGGCTTAGGCTCAGTCTCGATATCAAGCTTAAACCAGACGCAAGCTCAATCTCAAACTCAAGCTTGATTTCAGACTCGGGCATAAGCTTAAGGTTTTTATTTGTATTTTTATTTTATTTTGAATTTATGTCTTTTAGTTATTTTTGCGTCTTTATTTTAGTTTTCAGTGTTTTGGTATGTAGTCTCACATCGAATGGGAGAAGTGTTGACATGTAAGTCTACATAAAGGCTCCTAGACTTGTATCTTTGATCAATTAATCAATCAATGGAGAAATCACATGAGAAATTTTCTTCAAAACCTGATAGCATCACCTTTTCTTAGTGTGAAGCCTCGAAAAATATTGGTGAGAAGCCAAGAAACCTTGGTTATCCAATTTCATCCGTAAATCGTCCACCAAATCCCTAAATTCCATCTCTCCTGCATTAAGTTGGTATCAAAGCCAAAGATCACATCTTCGCTCTTTTCCAATCCCAAATCCAAAAAATCAAAATCTCAAAAAAAAACTAAAAACCATAATTCTCATATCAGCCGTCGCCCTCTTCCAAAACCCTAATTTTCGTCACCTCTTTTCATCAATTCCTGCGATGCCACCATCAACAGCCGAAACAAAACCCTAACTCTCAATTCCTCGCCGCCACAAGCTCCGACGGCCATCGAACACACGCGCATCGTCACCGTCATCGGTGATCTACTCCAAACTCCTTAAACATCCAACATCACCCGCTGACCACCGCATCCTCCTTCGTCGACCAACGTCACAAGTCGTCGATCCGACTAAAACAACCCCACAGCCGTCAACGACCGACAAGAATCAACATCGACGTGTTGAGAGCTCGCAAGACCACTACGTTATACTTTTGACATGCGTCGATGAGATTTCTGGTGCCGATCTGAGCATCCGACCCCATCAGAAGGTGCGCAAATCCTAGGCGAATGTACAACAAAGCTTCCGGCAAACCTTCGTGAAATTTCGCTAGAAAAAGCATCGACGCCAACTGTACCGACTCTGCTACAATGTCGACTCGGTCGAGCCGACCATGAGCGCCGGTCAACTGTCCAGCCGAGCCAGTTGACCCGGTCAACGCCCAACATTAAGCCGTCTAATTTTTTAGGAAATTTTCAGCTTATTTTCAGGAAATTTTCTGTGCAGCTTCACTATTTTGACGGTTCTGGATCCATTTGAAACCCAAATTCAGTACTGCTCGCGCCAATAGATATCTGACTTAACCAACTACGCAAAGGTACTCTACATACAAGAAGATTTGCTCTAAATTATGGAAGATAATGATTACTTCGAGGATAATTACTACAAGACTTATTCTTCTCGCATAATATATGATTGGATCACATACTTTTATGTCTTCGAAGAAAGGTACGGATATGATGATTGGAAAACCCATCACGCATTCAAAAATATAAATATGCATATCACGCATTCAAAGGAGAAACATGATCCCGGTATATGCGACTTCCACGTCATAGTCGTCGGTGGCCAATATTCAAATTCCATCTTCAAGATCGCTATTCTTCCCAGCATCGATATATTCCACAGGTATCCAGAAATCCTCAAGCACAAAGGTGAAGATATGATCAGAAGAAGAGATAAATGAGAGCAACAAGTGAATTCTTCAAGCGATCGAACAATGAGAAAGGGAACGATAGAATAAACTCAAGTCAGATCATAAACCAGATATTGACCCAGTATCACAGTTAGAGCCCGAGCCTGACTAAGAAAAAGGCAATATTGGAGAAAAAACTAGAACCTGAGCCCGAGCCTAAACGAGAATTTGATCCAGTACTGCATTATAGGCCGAAGACAGAACTTGATCTAGCACTGCAATCTAAGTCAAAACCTTATCTGTGGAGCGTATGCCAAAACTGTCGAAAGAAGCACTGCTGATTTCAATTGAGCACATTGAATTTGTTATCATAGATCTTCCTCTAACCAACAAACAGGTGCCGAATACTTTTCTATCTTTCATGATAGGAATATGAATAAAAGATTTCTGTGTTTTTTTATTTTATTTTGAAACAGTCTCTTAGTTATTTTTGAGTCTTTATATTAGTTTTAAGTATTTTGGTATTTAGTCCCACATCGAATGGGAGAAGGGAAGTGTTGAGATGTAAGGCTATATAAAGGCTACTAGACTTATCTTTGATAGATCGATCGATCAATCGATAAAAAATCAAATGAGCAATTTTCTCTAAAGCCTGAGAAAGGTTCCCATTTCTTGGTGAAAGCCTCGGAAAATCTTGGCGAGAAGCCAAGAAACCTGAGTATCTAATTGCTTCCCCAGATCCTCCACCAAATCCTAAATTCCATCCCTACTGCATCACTATGGCTACTTTGCCTTTAGTTCTGATCCAGCAATGCTCTACTTCAAATGCTGGGTCTCAGACTCAAATTGTGACACCGGCTAAGGCTTGGGCACAAGCTCCACCTCTAACATTTTGGATGCACCTCTTGAATTCATGGCAGCTACCTTTATAAGAATACACGGTCGCCACCACTAGAATCTCATTTTGCCTGAATGGTTATCATGGCGAGAACGTCATACCATAAATAGAGTATGTAACACCATAAGTATTAGGTGAATACTCTCTTATCAGCATGCATACATATATCTATTTTATAAAATAGGGATGTTATCAAGAGATTTTGGATAAGAGTTTTTGGATAAGAGTTGAGAAATTGGGTATAAAGGAGGGATGTTATAAGAGAAATTGGATAAGATAAGAGAAATTGGATAGATGAAGAGAAATTGAGTTTGAAATTTTAAGTTTGAAACAAAATTTTTGGGGGGAAAATTAAATTTTGGTGGAAGAAAAGTGATCTCTCTCCCCCAACCGTAAAAAACATCAGCCCACGGTGAAAAATTTTCAGCAAATGAATACGGAAGGGCAGAGAGAGTGGAGCATGATGGGGATCGGTGGCGGCTGCGGCGGCAACGTCGTCAGTCTTAGCACGGACGACTTCAACAACAATAACAGCATCAGCAATAAGAGAGATGAGGCCGAGAGCAGATCAGGAAGCGACAACCTAGACGGTGGGGGCTCAGGCGATGGCATCGAACAAGGGAATCTCTGCAAGAAGCAGCGCTACCTTCGCCACACCCCTCAACAGATCCAAGTACTCAAAGCGTAATTAACCCTTTTGCCCCCCCCCCATTTCAATTGGCGACACTAATGCTTACTGTATTTTCCTGTGTAATTCAGTCTGTTTAAAGAGTGCCCTTGCCCTGATGAGAAGCAAAGGCTTGAGCTGAGCAAGCGCCTCTCCCTCGAGAGCCGTCAGGTCAAGTTCTGGTTCCGAAATTGCCGGACACAGATGAAGGTTCAACATCCATCATTGCTTCAATCTAATCTTTTTTTGTCATCGTAGGTTAGATTGTCATCGTAGCGGCCCGGCGATCCTCGGTTAGATTGTCATCGTAGTGGTCTATCGATTTCAAGAAAGTCGCCATCAAATTGATCCAAGGTCTCCATGTTTCTGATCTATTTGCCAACCCAAGGTTTTGTGTTTGCAGAATTTCCTTTTTTTGTTATTTGACGACGACGACGACTGATAAACACTAGCGGACTGATTTTGTTTTGTATTTCTGTTCTATCAGGGATGTTTCTTTTTTCACGATCTCCCATGGCATGTCTTTTTCCATTCTAGGGTTTAGTGGCCCGATCTTTTTGTGTACGAATTGCTAGAAATGATTTGGTTAAAGTATTCATTTTAAGTTCTATTTCATAGCAAGTGATATTATTGATCTAATTTTTTTGTTCGCCTCGCACAGTTTTGGGAGTTTATTAGGGAAGCTGTTGAAAATTTTAGTCTCTGAAATGGCATTTTATTTTTAGGCGATGGTTGTAGGATGTTGGTTGTAAGTCTATTTTGCATGCGACCCATGTGTTAAAACTACACTGATTTATGACGCTTTGAATTTGATGCATGATATTCTTTTTTGAGGATTGATTATTTTTTGGGTGCAAACTGTACGACATAGAAAATTCACGTAGAGGATTTTTAATTATTATAGCATATGTTTTTATTTTCATCAGAATTTATCACTGAGATCACAAATTTTCAAATCTCATTTTTCATTTAATAAGGTTATATTCTCAACACAAAGTTTTGCATTATGAAGAGACATCCAGCTGATTGACCATTCACTGTAGCTTATCACTGTTCATGGCATGATTAACATTATTAACGATCCATTCATATATGATTTTTTTATTGATAACTGTATTGCTTCTTTATTTGAGTCCATATGACACTTTCATAGCAGGATTAACATTATTAACAATCCATTCATATATGATTTTTTTTATTGATATCTGTATTGCTTATTTATTTGAGTCCATATGACTCTTAACTGACTGGTTACTCTGTGCTTTACTGGTTATAGTTTATGACTTCCAATTAGCATCATTGGTGGTGTAGGCTGTTATCACGCAGGATATACTTTATTAATTTTTCGTCTACAAGGATATAGTTGTTCATGTCAATGATTGTACATTTACTCTGATAAGAAAATGTACATTGGCTTAAAATGTGCTTAACTATGTTAATTGCAAAGCAAATTGGTCATTTATTTAAGCTCATAAGAATTCCTACCTTATTTTTATTTACAGTAATTGAAAAAGTTGTTGGTGCCAATCTAATGCTAATCTGGATGGTTTTTAAGTGTCTAGAGATACCGCTGGGAAATCCTTCAAGATCATGGAATGATTTGAAAATCTACTTGAAACAATTTGATTAGATTAAAAAATGGAATGATGAAAAATGATCTTCTTAAGACGGAGGCTACCAGCATATGAAGCTCCCTCAAACATGACTCCTGAATGTTGGCTGTCTCGATTATCTCCCCTTTTTATGCCACTTCAAGCAATGAATTACTTAAACAATTCATTTATCATTATTTGAGTTCTATCTTGGCTATCATGTAAACATCGTTGTTCCCTGTTCACTGTTCGATTCTTAGATCTCTGCCCTGTCCAGTGTTCGATTCTACAAGAAACCAACAGAGAAAGGATCGAATCTGATGGTTTTGTTAGAAGATGTCATGCTTTAGTGCGAAGATCGAATTTTACGATTGAATTTGATTTTCCATGTTCTGACCTTTAGTTTTGGGTTTTTGTTTGCAGAATATCTTTTCTTTTTGTTATTTATAGTCAGGCTTCTATCTACAATAGTCTTCCTAAGTAGATCCAAAGTGGAACCATCGATTGAATTTGATGGTTCAATGTTCTGACCTTTACCTTTAGTTCTGGGTTTTTGTTTGCAGAATTTCTTTTCTTTTTGTTATTTGTAGTCAGGCTTCTATCTGCAATAGTCTTCCTAAGTGGATCCATATCCTGAAAGTTTATATTTTTCAACATTCTAAACTTTTTCTGTACATGATATAGGTTGAGATGGCAAATGATTGTATTGGTGAGGAAGTCGAGAAAAAAGTAGCTGCATTACAAATGGAGGTGTGTTGCTTCTTGAAAATATCAGGTTCTACAAAGAAGAGAATAATGATCCAGAGTTTGCAAAGAAACTAGCGTCTCTTGCTGATATGTATGTAGCAGAATTATTGGTATGTTCCCATATGTCAATTGAAATTTGTATGTATATATATATATATACTTGCATTTCTCATCACACACCTTAACAATCATTGATTTGTGAAAATTGATTTGTGAAAATTGATTTGATTGTTAATGCATTTCTCAGCACACACCTGTTAATGCATTGTTAACATTAACATTAACAATCAATTTTCTCAGTATATACTAACATTAATGCATTTCTTAGCCAGTTCAAATCAATTTTCTCATCACACACCTTAACAAGGTTTGATTGTTAACATTCACATGAATGGAAAACTGAGTGTTAATATTAATAGGTTTGTTTGGATCAATGCAACATTAAGGATTAAACTGACTGTTAACATTAATAGGTTTGTTTGGATTGTCCAGGTTTGTTTGGATGGAAAACCTGTTAATGTTAACACTAATGTTAATGTTAATCCTTTGTTTTTTACATTAACATTAACAGGTTTTTAACACAATTCTTGCATTAAGAGTATCAATATCATTTGAATCCTCAACTCATCACAGTTAGAAATTCATTTTTTATATTCACAGTTTGAAATGCATCACATTGAATATCACAGCATATAAAAAAAATTGAATATCACATTGAATATCACAATTTGAAATGCCATTTTTATATATCACATTGAATATCACAGTTTTATATTCAAACCCAAATAAAAACTGATATGAAACAATTTGAAATGCCATTTTTAAATTCATTTTGATATGCACAACAAAACTGCCAATTTTGATTTTTGAATGGCAATTTGAACAATTTGAAATCTGAATATTTGAATGGGATTTTGCTATGGAATACTTGAATGAATGAGTTTATACTCGGTTTAGTATTAAATTTGAACAATTTAAACAATTTAAACTCAGTTTAGTGTTAAATTTGAACAATTTTAGTGTTAAATTTGAACATTGATATGGAATCTGTTAGAGACCCATCCCATACCAGTCCTCCAACACTAGCCCATTTGTTAGAAACTCATCTCATACTAGGCTTCTAACAATAGCCTTGCTAAGGGCCCATTCCATACTAGGCCCATAACACTGGGCTCACACTCCATTTGTTAAGTATTATTGAGCATCCAACCCAAAACCAATTGGTATTAGGTGGAGAGGCCCTCTAATACTTAAACTATGTCTTTTTTTGCACTTCCGATGTGGGACTATTTTTGGGATCCTAACATACCACCACGCTTCCGACAACGCCGTCCACGGTGGCCTACTCTGGGGTGCCCACTCTAAGTGGCCCACTCTGGCCTCACCCAGGTCGCCCCCTCTTAGGTCGCTCCTTCCCCAGGTCGCCCCTTCCGCTTTCGACAAGCACCGTCACGACGGCCCACTCTGGGGTGCCCACTCTAAGTGGCCCACTCTGGCCTCACCCAGGTCGCCCCCTCTTAGGTCGCTCCTTCCCCAGGTCGCCCCTTCCGCAACGTGTGTCATAGCATGGGGCTAACTCTGATACCAATTGTTAGAGACCCATCCCATACCAGTCCTCCAACACTATCCAATTTGTTAGAAACTCATCTCATACTAGGCTTCTAACAATAGCCTTGCTAAGGGCACATCCCATACTAGGCCCATAACACTGGGCTCACACCCCATTTGTTAAGTATTATTGAGCATCCAACCCAAAACCAATTGGTATTAGGTGGAGAGGCCCTCTAATACTTAAACTATGTCTTTTTTTGCACTTCCGATGTGGGACTATTTTTGGGATCCTAACAGAATCACACTCAGATATAAAAATTGATATGGAATATTGATGTTGGTATGGTAGCAGAATATTGATATTGGTATGGAATATGCTGAATGGGTGACTATTCCATAACAAATCCCATTCAGATATAAAAGTTGCCATTTAAAATCCCACTCAGCATGAAACTGCCATTTTAACACTAAACTGAATTTAAACAATTTGAAATGCCATTTTTATACCAAGTTTTATACCATAATCAGTATCTACTGCTATAACCGGTGATTTGAAACCAATAATCAGATTTGAAACCAATAACCTGTTAAATCAATAATCAGTTCATCGGTTTTATGCCATATTCAGCTGAAAGTGATATGGCTTTGTTAGCTCTATAAAAAAATAATCAGCTTTGTGGCTTTGTTGAGTGCTTTGCACCGGTTAAAGCTATTAAAATGAAGATATGTAAACTTTCATTTGAAAGTGAACATAAATAGCAGTTTAATAGGGCTAAACTATTAAAATGAAGACCTGCAAACTGATTAAAACTGATTTTATAGCTAACAAAACTCCAATAAACTATTAAAACTGATCAGTTAGCTAACAAAGCTAACAAAGCTGATTTTGTAGCAAACAAAACTCCACTAACTATTAAAGTGAAGACCCGCAAACTGAACTTAAATATCAGCTAACAAAGCCATAAAACTGATTTGAAAGTGATATGCCATAAAACCCCAATAAACATTCAGCTAGCTCTATAAAAAACAGCTAACTGCTAGCTAGCTCCCTAACATATTTTGTCTTGCCTATAAAATTTAGTAGTTTTTATGTATCCAGCTTCAGAAATGCTAGATCATTTATGTCTCTAATGTTAACCAAAAATGCATAAATGATTTTTGCACTTCTTCAGAATTTCTGAAATCATGAATCAACGTTAACATATGACATACGTTCCTGGATCATTGCTGTCATATTCACCAAAAAATGCTTCAGAAATCATGAATGTTAACATATAACATTTATGATTTTAGAAACCAAAAACTGCTTCAGAAATCAAGTTTTAACATATGACACTGATATGGTAACCAAAAATGCTGGATCATTTATGTATCTAAACATGGTAATTAGTTCAATATCAGTTCATGTGAACATAAATGATTCAGTTCAAATGATTTATGTTGAATATAAGTTGACTATCAGTTTTAAATTTCAGTCATAAAGAAACACATTTGAATATCAGTTCAAGTTTGAATATAGAACTTCATTTTTTATATCACATTGAATATCAAGATATTCTAAAATTGGAAAATTTTGTGTTCAAATTGGCATATATGCTGGATGTGTTCAAATTATATGATGGATGTGAGTAACTAAATGTGATATGAACATATTCAAATTGGCATATATGCTGGATGGGAAATGACACAAAATTTTGTGTTCATATCACATTCAGTTGCTGGCATATATGCTGGCATATATGCTGGATCATTGTAGTTCTTCACAAAATTTTGAAGCACTTCCAGTTTGCTACATTTTTGATGCACTTCCACTTACATGGGGAATTGACAGCATCTCTCTAATCTTTGCTTGCAGGGTAGTGCTTGGCATCAACTGTTCTTCTAGATTTTTGTTGCTAACTCATGTTGTTCAGGTAAATATTGTTCATCTCTCATTTCTGTGGCTAACTCATGTTGTAGAAGCAAACGTTTAAGGGTGATATCATATCAAAAACCTAATCAAAACAGAATTTTTGATGCACTTCCAGTTTTCTAAATCATGAATATGTTGATGCTATGAACATATACATGCTAACATCATTCTAATACATGCTCTTCTAATTGTATAGAGTGAGTCCAATTTTCTTCATCAAGGGCAGCCAGACATCAGGAGCTCAGGTAAATATTGTTGATGTATTTGATTTATTTAATACACTGACTAAGATGATGCTCTGTGGATGTGCCTCTTAATTGGATCTGCGGCCACACATTATTTATTGTTGCTAGGAAAAAAATAAATTTTTGATTCTATCATTAAATGCCCATAGTTGCCGGCTATCTTAGAAGAGAAAGCTGCTACGAAGAACAGGAGGGACAGAAATGCCATATTAGGAATAGGTAATAGTAAAATGGGTATAAAACCCAAGAAGGTCAAGAAAGATGAGTTTTGGAAGGGCAAGAAAAGACAATCCATGATGAACAGGGTTACGACTTGATTCCTTACGAAGTATGACCCGTTGAGATTTAACATGTTATACAACTTCCTGTAAGAATTTTAAGGTGTTTCTGAGGAAATCAGAAAACATGCAACAATTGAACTCATCCTAAATAGACAGTTTTAACTAACATAATCTTCATGATCCTATACTCATCGGCTACTGATAGTCGCATAATATTGCTGATGCATGGTCCCAAAGACAACAATGTATCGGGTACATGGGACGGGTTCTCTAGGCTCTTCCATGAACAAGATAGATTACTTAGTTTTTGAACTCCAAGACATTTAAACGAGTTAAAGTTATTTAAACTTGACTCAATGAGTTACTGATCTGATATGAGTATCAGAAAATAGATCTGTTCCAGCTGCTCATGGTGTAAGTTTAAAGTCAATCATATACAAGATAAGTTGCAAATCAAAAATTTCATTTTTATTTCCATCAGAGTTACCTTCTTAAATCCAGATATTTGTTACTGATAATTCATCTTTATTACATGCTACCTTAAGTGAATTCCTCGTGCACTAAGGCAGTAATCACTGATTCACTCAAGATCCTCCGATCATTAAAGTTGGTTGATATGATAATAGCCGTCATCATTTGGTTATCAAGTCACATTTGAGCTAAACCTGAGCTAATTGACTCAGGTGAAGGTGTTTGTCAACTTTATTCATCATGTCTTTACTGGCTCTTGCCTTATTTGGATCATGGTCGTGACCGTGGAAGCTATATGTATTTGCAAGGCTCAAGCTGCTTCAATATACAACAACTTATAATGTCGGATAACATGTTGAAACCTTGACGTAATGATGTCTATCTTATCCGTAACCTGCCTATTTGAGGACTACTTGGTTGGACATGATAGCACTGAATATTCTCAGATTCGACCTTACATATATGTAAAAGAAATGAGCTTGGCATAAGAAATCTGAAGGATATCAATATGTCATATAGCCACGAAGTCCTCTTGAAGCCTCCCTACCGGGGACATGCACACTTCCAGCCTGAATATCTACAACAAACTGTGTTCTGTACAAGCAATCTAAAGCAATCTGGATGGCCAACTACTCTTGACACTTCTATTCTCAAAGGGTTCCCTTCTTTCGTCTAATCCTTGAGGATTTTGGTGGAGATCATTCCTCAGGTCTACAAAGAAATAAGCACTAATATTTAGCAATTCATTTTCTACTTTCTATTTTCTGTTTTTTTTATGTTCCCCCCGTCCACTCATCAAATTCAATGACCATAGTCGTTATCATTAAATTGTAATTCTTCATTGAATGTTTGACAATTGGTTTCCTTGAACCAAAAACACCTTGACCAAAAAATGTATTATGCAATATACATGTTAATGTGCAAAGTTAATGTGCACATAATACATTTATGGATAATTAACAAAGATAACCAAAAAATGTTACTGCCAAAAAATTTTCTTTTGTAAACTTTGAATACATGTTTAGTTTCAAAATTTTCTTTTGTGTTGATGCAACGATGTTTTGAGGTTTCAAATTTTGAACATTTCATATTGTGTTTCCAACCTCGATGTCGATTCAAAATTTTCTTTTGTAAACTTTGACTACAAGTTGAGTTTTGAGGTTTTATACACAAATTTGAATACAGGTTGAGGTTTCAAAATATTTTGGTTTTTCTCACTGTTTTTTGTCTCATTCATTTTTTGTAGTTCATTATTAGTCATCGTTAATCCTTAATTGTAGTTCTTAATCTGTAGTCGTCATCATTGAATTGTAGTTCTTCATTGAATGTTTAACAATTTGTTTATTTGACCAAAAAACATTCTGACAATATCAAGTTCAGATTTGGCCCTTTCAGTCTCAAATTGCAAGTCAGATTGCTTAGTGAAGGAGCATCAACAATATAGAATTTGGTTGCTTGAATGTACAGAGAACTAGCATTAGGAGCATTTGTTGTACATGAGAATGTTTAAGGAGTGATTTTTGTTGTTTAATTTGATTCCTGAAAATTGTGGATTAAATTATATCACTATCAGACATGTTTTAAAAATTTGGATTAATTGTTGCAAATATATATGTACATGTGGATGATGGAAGGGCATGTCTGAGCCATTGCAACAAATACTAACACACTGGAAATGCTATGTGCCACTTATTACACAAATGTGCAGGTTTATGATGTAAGTTTGTTAATATTTGTTGCAGAAGTGAAACTAGGAAATGGACAGGTTTATGAGGTAAGTTAGTTAATCATGCATCATTTAAGTTTGTTATAGTCTATGTGAAATTTAATTGATGGCTTATTTTACAGGGAGCCGCAGTTCTGATGCTGACACCTGACACCAGATTGAAGAGGATTGAACCTGACACCAGATTCACAACACCAGATTGAACCTGACACCAATAGGAAGACTTCCCGTTGTGCTTTGCTAGGCTAGAAGGGACTTCAAGAGGCATTTTGTTGTGAATTTGTATTTGTACTATAAGTAAGGGAGGCAAGCTTGATTATTGTTGCAACACAAGAAACATATATGATGTTAGAATGCAACACAAGAAACATATATGATGTTAGAAGACTGAATCTGAACTTCAATACAAGAAACATATCATGTCTTCCTGCATTTGCAATCTGTTTCTTTGGTGATTGGATTCTGTTGTTATTGTTATTGTGTCTTTTGAAAGTGAAATGGGGTGTGTGTGTGCGTGTTTGTGTTTGTGTTTCATCAAAATGCTGTTACTTTGTCTCGATTCGATTTGTAAAGCAACCCAGGTTTGTGTGGTAGGGCCACACACATGGTAGTATTGGGAATATATCTATAGATGCTAATGGCAAGCTGAGAATATAGTCTGAAACAAAGGAAACTTAACATATAGTCTGAAACTCAGCTCACAGGGGACCTAATTCCACACTGCAACTTATATCTCAACATTGCCTGCATCCAAATGGCACCTAACAAACAAATAGCCAGGCATCAATACAATGCAGCGCAAAACATGAATTCATCATAAGAATTTCGATGACAACTACATAATATTTTGCAATACCCACCAGGAGACTAAAATCTATAACAAAAACCTTTGACACTGATGGTGAGTCCTTCAGAATGACCAGCCATAATTTTTTGGGGAACAAAGATTTCGTAGGGGAATATCTTAAATGAACCGTGCCCTTGGGCACGGGTATATACTAGTATATATATATAAAGAGGATTTCTAGTATATAAGAAATCAAGAACACCCATGAGATCAAGAATTAATCATAGCTAGTATTTTTTTAGGAACCATGGCAAAACTTAGTATTCAGTATGCTCAAATAGGATGAATTTCGGTGTGGGTAACCCCTTGATAGGTTCTCGCATGAGAACGTGCAACAGTCTCGAGAAACATTTGAAATCTAGGACAAT
The DNA here is from genome assembly GCA_030789695.1 of Scilla litardierei. Classification (NCBI taxonomy): domain Eukaryota; kingdom Viridiplantae; phylum Streptophyta; class Magnoliopsida; order Asparagales; family Asparagaceae; genus Scilla; species Scilla litardierei. Next base: position 112,762 of record JAULAV010001760.1, on the reverse strand, counting down.
AAGGAATATTAGTGTTGGGTTAGCGAAATTTAAGCAACTACATGAATTTTTGGTAAAGATTCTGTTTATAATACCAAACATGTTGTAAATAATGAGTGGGAATATAGCACTAGGCCTTCAAATGTGAACTACGAGACTCTTGGATAACCATGTTCTTCTTATGATCAGATGAATTAGTGTATGTATTCATTTATCCATTCAAGAAAGACCAACAAAATAACAGTACACTATGCCAAACAGTGTATTTTAATTTCTAGTCTCTATATTTTATCCCGGAAAGAACATAGATATAAGCAAAGAATCCAAGTTGTGGTATGCGGAGACAAACTTGGAGGCCAATGGATGGCTAGAAGATTGCTAGAGATTATTGATCTCTCTCGGAAATTAGAACGCAACCTCATCAAGTTTATAGAAAGCAAAGCAAAGCGTCAAGGCACCACTTAGGACTTTTCCGCTTTAGCAAGAAGTGCTAGGTTCTCTTAGTAGTCAAATTAATCTTTTTTACACACACACATGAGCTTGTATTTTAACTTTTTAGTTATGAGAAAATGAGTAAAAATTAACATTATGCAACATGCCACTTGAAAATTTTAAGCATAAGAGACACTAGAGTGGGATTGGTTGTCTGATATGAGATCCGAAAAATCTTCATGTGGGAAGCCTTTGGAGTCGGTATGATACAACCTAGGGCTTATTTGTGGGGGAGAGTAGGGATTTTTGTGGAGAAAACTAATGAAAAAGAGATTTTTTTTAATTTCAGATCTGAAAATAAACCAGATAATACCCCGATTCGAGATGAGGCAATCTCCCAACTTTCTATTCGAGATGAAAGTTTAAATCTCCAAGGCACCTTGGCCAATGGGTTACAAAATCAATCAAAGCATTTGAAAAAAAATCCATTAGGGCCGGCCGTAGCTAATAAGCACAATAAAAAGCAATTTTACACAAAAGCCCCCAAAAATTAAGATTTGCATACCCCCCTTCAGAATTTATGAAATGCCCCTCGAAGTAGCCAAACTTGACGCTGCGCGCATCCTCCTATAAGTTATGATCGTATCATTACTTCCCCAAAAGAGCCATCTGGCCCTCAAGGTGGAAATCTGGAAATTGATGTCTGATCACCTCACGAGACTCCAATGTAGCATCATAATCGGTAGACCTCCCCATCTGATAAGCACCTCATGGACTCCTAATGCGCTCTGGCAAACTCCCTTGACCTCATGTGGCTCGAGCAATACCTCCATGTCGTCAGTTAGGGTGGGCAGAAGGGTAGGTGATAGAGTGTGGTCTCCAACTGCGAGTCGTAGCTGTGACACGTGGAACACCGGGTGGATAGTGGATGTATCTGGTAGATGTAGGCGATACGCCACCTTTTCGATCTTGGCCACGATCTCAAAGGTCCCATAATAGCGGGCCGCCAGCTTCTCATTACTCTTATGCGCCACTGTCCTCTGTCTGTAAGGCCTTAACTTCAGATACACATTCTCACTAATCTCAAACTGCACATCCCACATATGCACGTCTGCATTGGCCCTCATTAATTGTTGTGCTCGTAGCAATTGACGCTTCAGCTCTTCCAGCATCTTGTCCCTTTCCTCCAAATACTCCACCACCTGAGACGTTGGGCTAGTATCGCGGCTGTACTGGACCAGATGTCGGGGATCACGCCCGTAGAGGATGCGAAAAGGGGTGTACTACGTCGCCGAATGATAGGTATTGTACCAGTACTCTGCCCTTGCCAACCACCTCGCCCACTGCTTCGGTGAATCGGAAGCAAAACACCGCAAGATAAGTCTCCAAGCTCCTATTCACCACCTCTTTCAGGTCGTCTATCTGTGGGTGATAGGCCATGCTCCTCCTCAATCTGGTCCCATGCACCTTGAACAAGTCCTTCCAAAAACTGCTTAGGAAGACTGTGTCACGATCTGACACAATGGAAGTGGGAAATCCATGTAAACGAACTATCTCCTTCATGAAGGTTGTGGCTACTATAACCACCGTGTATGGATGTCGTAAGGGGATAAAATGGGTGTATTACTAAGGCGGTCCACAACAAATATGACAGAATAGCCCTCAGACTGCGGAAGCCCCTCGATGAAGTCCATGTCGATATCCTCCCAGACCCTCTCAGGCAACGCCAATGGCTGAAGTAATCCTACGGGAACCATCGCTAAATAATTGTGACGCTGACAGGCGTCACACTTCGCTACTAAACGTGCGATGTCACTCTTCATCCAGGCAAGTACAGCTCCCTGGCCATTCTCATGTAGGTCTGTTGTGCCTCCGAATGACCCCCCACCAAGCTATCATGGAACACCTGAAAAATCGTCGGTATGTGGGACAGCCCACACGTAGCACCAACCGTCCCTGGTACAGCAGCCTCTGATCACTCAGTGTATACCCCAGGTACTCTGTAAACCCCTGCTACAACGCCTCCCATATCAATGTCAGCCCCTCATCAGCCTTTATCTTAATCATCGAAGGCTCCTAATCCAGCAAGACTGGCACTGAAATCGTTGCTACTTCTGCCATCTCCTCCCTGCGAGACAACGCATCTGCCGCCTTGTTATCAGAGCCGGGCCGATACTGGACCTAGAACCTGTAGTGCACCATCTTGGAGAACCACTTCTGATGCTCCTCTGTAACCATGCGCTACTCCAAGAGATACTTCAGACTCCGTTGATCGGTCCGCAATATGAACCTCCTCCCAAGCAAATAAGGTCGTCACTTCTGTATAGCCAGCACTATCACCATCAGATCCCTCTCATAGACTGACTTCAGCTGTGCTCGCGCTGATAGTACCTGACTAAAATATGCTACTGGCCGTTGATCCTGCATAAGTACTGCCCCCCAGTCCATACCATGACGTGTCCGTCTCCACCACAAAAGGCCTGCTGAAATCTGGTAAAGCTAGCACGGGCACCGTCGTCATCGCCTGCTTCAGGGACTCAAACACCCTGGTCGTCTCTTCCCCCAATGAAAGTTGTCCTTTAACTGCTCTGTCAACGGCCAAGCGAGCGTGATGTACCCCTAGACGAACTTTCGATAATACTCGTCAAGCCTAAAAATCCCCGCAAGCCTCGCAACGTCGTGGTGCGGGGCCAGTCCAACATCGCAGCAATCTTTGACCTATCTACCGCCACCCCCTTTGCTAACACCACGTGACCCAAGTAATCCACCTGAGGCTGCCCAAAAAGGCACTTCTTCCTATTGTTGTACAGCTAATGCTCATGCAGCTCCTGCAACACTACCTGCAAGTGTTCTGCATGCTCCTCCAAAGTACGGCTACATATTAGTACATCATCAAAAAACACCGGCACAAACCTCCGCAAGTAGGGGCGAAAGACCTTGTTCATCAAGGCCTGAAACGTCGTTGGGGCATTCGTCAAGCCAAAGGGCATGACCAGGAACTGGTAGTGCCACTCATGCGTCCCAAATGCCATCTTGGGAACATCTGCCGCGCTCATCCGAATCTGGTGGTAGCTCATCCGAATCTGGTGGTAGCCCGAGTTCAGATCTATCTTCATGAATCGTTCGCCTCAAGCAGCTCATCGATCACCGGAATAGAGAACTTGTCAGGCACCGTCTCCTTATTCAGGGCTCTATAGTCTACACAGAAGCACCAGCTACCATCCTTCTTCACAGAACCTAGGGATACTAGTAGGGCCGCACGCTAATAGGCGATACTCCCTTCCTCAATACTATCACGTGCTCATGGTCCCGTGGGGATGGGAGACCATGTAGTGTCTGAAAGATCTCATACTGACTCAGTAGCTACTCTAACTCTGACGCTAACTCCTGCTCCCTTTGCTCACCCTCATCAAATTATAGCCCCGTGAATTCCAACAAGAACCCTCCTCTTGTCGACTGAAGAGCTCTAGTCATGGTCTTATAAGAAACTATGGAACGACATAGACTGTGGTCTCCCTGTAAAACTATTGTTCGTCTCCCCTCCTGATACTCCAGCTTGTCCCCCCTCCTGATACTCCAGCTTGAGAAGCTTCCAGTTGGTCTGCTACCACGTCATCCCCAGGATGATATCTGTACTCCCCAACTCCAAAGGAAGAAAGTCGGCGATGATCTGAACCCCCTGTATCGTAAGGAGCAGACCTATACACACACCACTCCTCTGCGCCACATGTCATGTCCTCAACACCACTCCAAACATGCCTATGTCACTGAGCTCCAGCCTCAACATCTCCACTAGCTGGCGGGAAATGAAATTGTGGGCAACCCTACTATCAACCAACACCGTCATCTCCAACTATACAACGTGCCCCACCAGCTTCATGGTGTGATTCGGAGTGAACCCCACCACCGAGTTAAGGGAAACCTCTGCCAAGGCAATCCGACCTCCTTGGGGTGGTCGTTTCGGTGCTCCGGTCTCTGGATCTCTTCCGTGGATGTCGTATGACCCCGTTGTGGCCCCTCGCCTTCATAGAAATCATGTTCCTCGTCACCCATCAACTGAACTGCGTCCGAGAGAAGTCCTTCGCGAAAAGGGTTAACTTTCACATTCCCCTTCGCCAAAGATCTCGCCTTTTGCTCCGGATCTAAGGGTGCCGCTTGATTGGATTCCAATTTCTTATGGATTGCGTCGAATTTGTGATTTAGGGTTTCCATGAATAGCTCAAACTTCTGATCCGTCTTGCCCCTTTGATCTTCCATCTTCTTCGTGAGTTCTTGGATTGCACCGTCAAACTTCTCATCCAACGCATCGATTCTATCCTTTGCTCTCGTAGTCGCCATGTATCGACGAGCTCTGATACCAATTTGATACAACCTATGGCTTATTTGTAGGGAGAGTATGGATTTTGTGGAGAAAACGAATAAAAGAGATTTTTATAACTTTCAAATCTGAAAATAAACAAGATAATACCCCGATTCGAGATGAGGCAACCTTCTAACTTTCTATTCGAGATGAAAGTTTATATCTCCAAGAAGGCACCTTGGCCAATGGGTTACAAAATCAATCAAAGCATTTGAAAACCCTCATTAGGGCCGGCCCTCGCTAATATGCACAATAAAAAGTAATTTTGCACAAAAGCCCCACAAAATTCAGATTTGCATAAAACCCCCAAAAATTTAGAATTTACGAAACGTCCCCGAAGTAGCCGAACTTGACGCCACGTGCCTCCTCCTATAAGTGATGATCGTATCACGGTAGTCATCATATTTTCGATGGGAGAGGCCTAAACCCTATTTATCCTCTATAGTGGCTCTTCCATAATTTCCGCAACATATCTTTCCCACTTCCGTTTCGCATCAACTTGGGCCCAAGCTTGGACTCAAAATGTGTCCCCAATTCTAAGTTTATCTCAAGCCAAGTCTCGATCTTAAGCTAAAACCAAACATAAGCTCACCTCAGACTCGGGCTCGATTTCAAACTAGGACATAAGCTCAAGCTCAGGCTTGGACTAAGGTTATTGCTACTCTACCTCTAGTTATGATCCAACAAGCTCAACTTCTAATTCTGATGATGCGGCCTTAGACTCAAATTGTGACACCAGCACATGCTCCACTTCTAACATTTTGGATGCGCCTCTTGAATTCGTGACCGCCTCCTTTTTAAGAAAACATAGTTGTCACCCCTAAAATCTCATTTTGCGTGAAGTGTTATAATGGCAAGCACGGCATACCATAAAACAAGAGTATGTATCACCATAAGTGTTAGGGGAATAGTCTCTTATCATCAAATATATAATAAGAGGGTTTCTAGCATATAAGAAACAAGGAACACACATGAATAGTCTCTTATCATCAAATATATAACTAGGGGAATAGTCTTTTATCATCCTATAGGAACACACATGAGCTTAAGAATTATTCATAGCTACCATTTTTAGGAACCATGGCAAAACTTATTATTAAGTATTCCCAAACAGGTCAGTGTGGGTGACCTCTTGAGAGGTTCTCGAGTGAGGCGATAATAGAGTCTCGTGAGACATTTGAAATCTAAGGCAATATGGAATACTAATATTGGGTTAGCGAATGTTAAGCAACTACATGGATTTTGGGTAAAGATGTTCTTTATAATACCAATTTATAAACCAAACATGTGGTAAATAATGTGTAGGTATATAGCACTATGCCTTCATATGTGAGCTATGATACTCTTGGATAACCATGTTCTTCTTATCAGCAGATAAAATCAGTGTATGTATTCATTTATCCATTCAAGAAACATTTCACTAAACACCGTATTTTAATTACTAATCTACATGCCAAAAATCCAAGTTGTGGTATGTGGAGACACATTTGGAGGCCAATGAATGGCTAGAGGACTACTAGAGGTTATTGATCTCTTTCAGAAAATAGAACACAACCTTATCAATGTTCTGGAAAGCAAAGCGAAGCAACAAGGCACTACTTCGGGTTTTAGCACTTTACCAAGAGGTGTCAAGTTTTCTTATTAGTCAAATTAATCTCTGTTTTACCTATATATATGATATTGTATTTTAGCTTTTTAGTTGTGAGAAAATGAATAAAAAGTTTTGTTACGTACACATTGCTTGCCATTTGAAAATTTTAAGCATGAGAGATGCAATGTTGGACTTGATGCCATGGTATGAGATCTATGCATGCGAAGTGTTGGAATCGGTCATCATCATATTCCCATGGTGAGAAGCTTAACATCACCCTATCTATCCTTTATATTAGTTTTTTCATAATTTTCCCATTATATCTTTCCCACTTCCGTTCCGCATCAGCTTAGGCCCGGGCTCAAAATCTTAACTCAAAATGTGTCTCTAGTTCTAAGTCTAGCCCATGCTCAGTCTCGATCTCAAGCTCAAACCATGCATAAGCTCAATCTCATACGCATGCTCAATTTCAGACTAGGGCATAAGCTCAAACTCAGGATTAGACTCAAGCTCCGGCTATTTTACCTCTAGTTCTGATATAGAACTTCTAATATGGTGATGATGAGATCATCACCTATCAGAGGCGGCGGCATAGGATGGATGTGAAATGACTAATTAGGCCAGTGGCATTTTTTGAAGATTTTGGGCTCTTTTGCCCAAGTTTTGGGTTTTCAGCGAATTATTTGTAATTTGGGCCAGTTCTACCCTATTTATGTCTTGGGAGAGAATTTCATCTCTTTTATGCTTGTTTTGAGAAGAAAACCCTAGATTAGATAGTAGAACCCTAGCCTAAGTGAGATTAAGCTTTGTCTCTTAGATCTAAAGCTTGGAGAGTTGGTTTTATCTTGAAAGAAACCCTTATTTTGTAATATTTCTCTCAAATAGATAAAAAATCCTAATTTTATTCTCTCAAAGCCTAAATTTCGCATCAAATTGGTATCAGAGCAAGGATCCATCATGGTGACAACAAGATCTAAGGAGAAGATTAAATCTTTGAAGTGATATGAAATCCATCTATGGAAAGACGTCCTCCTTGCAGGCCATGTTTAGGGAGTTCATGGAGAGCCAACGCCACCAACGCCACGAGGAGGAAAGGCCTAAAGGCAATGACTTTGTGGAGAACCCCTCGAATCTAGTGCAAAAGGGGCCAATGGTGGACAAGGGCAAAGGAATGATGATTTTTAAAGAAGAAATGCTTGAAAAGGACGAGGAATGGCGGGCGTGGGAGCAAAATCCCCTTCATAAAGGGGGATCGACAGCCGACAGCAACCGCAAGGGGGACTGTTACCCCCCAAACCCCTAGATGTGGGGACGGCGGGCCTTTAGCGGCACACGCGAAGCATCGCCAGGTCATGGCACACCGTCGGACCTTGGCGAGAGCCCGGCAAACCCCTGGTGGTCGTGTGGCCCCGGCAAATGTCTGGGGCCTCGCTAGCCCCAGCGGGCTTCTGGGCGCCTCGCAAGCCCCCATTTTCGTGGCAAGGAGGCCACGGGCCTCCTGCGCAGCTGCATGGGGCACGCTGGCCCCTGCGCTGTGGTAGGGACCTCGCGAGCCCCATCCGTAGTAGCAGGGGCCCACAAGGCACCGTTCTGGCCTGAATCAAGGCTACTAGCCCCAGCGGCAATAGAAGGGACGACGGCCCAATTTTTGGGGTGCAGCAGTTCAGCGGCGCACATGGAGGAGCTTTCGGACGGCCAACTCGGGGGAAGATGACCACTTCCAGAGGTACTGTGTTCGCAATAGTGGCACTTAAGGCTTGGTGGATGATGGCGAAGACCCAGATAGAATGACATGTGGTTGGGGACCATTGCAAAGCATGAGGAGCGTGGGAAGGTAGAGGAGCCCCACAAAATGTATTTCAACAATTTCACTTTGGACAACCGAGTAGAAAAGCGGCACAGGGAATGTTTGGGACCGAGAACAGAGTTCGAAAACTGAAGGTGCCGGTCTTCGAAGGAGAGGATCCCCACTGATGGGTTTATCGCACGGAAAGGTATTATGATGTGTACTGAATGACGGAGCTGGAGAAGTTGAAGGCAGTGGGAGTGTGCTTAGAAGGGAAGACGTTGTCTTAGTTTCAGTGGAGACAACAAAGGCAACCAGTATGGTCATGGAAAGAATTTAAATATTGCGTGCTGGATCGTTTCAGACACACTCGGGGAGGGGATGTGCACGAGGAACTCCTGGCCCTACGACAAGATGGTGCGGTCAAAAACTACAGGGAAAGATTCGAAACACTTTCAGGCCGCGTGAGGGGGGTTTTCGAGGCGACATTGATGGGGAGCTTCATGAACGGGCTCAAGCCCGACATTCGGGCTGAGCTTCGCTTGCAGAGGCCGAGTAGGTTGTTGGAGATGATGGAGATAAACTCGCGGCGGAGTGACAGGTCAAGGGAGCTTGGGACGGGTCCACTTTCTGCAGTCAGGCACCTCCGGGAGGGCGACGGGTCCACTTTCTACAGTCAGGCACCTCCGGGAGGGCAACAGACCCCTGCAGGGGGTCCAGACAGGGGGAGCCAAGGCGAGCAAGGAAAGGAGCATCGGTGCACAGCCCAGTTGAATAGTTTCGACACATGACCGAGGCGAAGATACAAAACAAGAAGGCAAATGGGTTGTGTTTCCGACGTGACGAGAAGTATACCACAGATCATCATTGCCGAGACCACACCCTCCAAGTGTTACTAGTGAAGGATGATGATGAGGAGTTGGTGGAGGTGGACGAAGAAGAGACATATGAGCAGGAGCATTCCTATCCAGACGTAGCAGAAGTGTTACTCAACTCCGTAGTTGGGTTTACTCCGAACCACACTATGAAATTGATCGGAAGGATCACAGAGCAGAAGTTGGCGGTGTTGATTGATAGTGTGATCACCCATAAATTTATATCCAACCATGTGGTGGAGCAGCAGGAGTTCTAATTGATAGACACCGAGAGCTTTGGGGTGATGATAGAGACGAGGCAGGTAGAGCGAAACAGGAGAGTATGTTGAGATATGATTTTAACTCTTCAGGAGATACAAATCGTGGAAGATTTTTTGCCGCTCGACCTGGGCAGCACGGACGTGATTTTGAGCATAATGTGGTTGCAGTCCATGTGGAAGACAAAACCAACTGGAAACTACTCAGGATGGAGTTCCAGTATATGGAAAGGGTAGTGACACTTCAAAGAGACCCTAGTTTATGCCGATCCAATGTTTCCTTGAAGACCATAGTGAGGGCATTCCAGGTCGAGGGGTGGCTTTTTGGTAGAGCTACATGGGCTAGCAATAGATGAGACAGAACAGGGGCCGAACACATCTGTGGTGCAGCATGTTTTATTTCAATTTGAGGGTGTGTTTCAGGCACCTTGCGGGCTCCCTCCTCCTCGAGACCACGAGCATGCCATCGTGCTACTAAAGGATGTCTCACCGATCAGTGTGCGGCCGTACCTCCACCCTCAGGTGCAGAAGGGGGAAATTAAGAGGATGGTAGCGGATATGATTCAATCGGGGGTGATACAGCCGAGTGTGAATCCTTTCTCTAGTCTGGTACTGTTGGTGAAGAAGGACAGTACTTGGAGATTCTGTATCGATTACAAGGCCATGAACAAGGAGACAGTGTCAAACAAGTTTCTCATTCCTGCGATCGACGAGTTGTTGAATGAGCTACATGGTGCAACGGTTTTTTCAAAGATCGACTTGAAATCCGGATATCATGATATCCAGATGAGAGAGGACGTGGCGAATACCGCCTTCAGTACACACGAGGGCCATTATGAGTTCTGGTCATGCCGTTTGGCTTGACCAATGCCCCCGCCACCTATCAAGCACTTATGAACAAAGTGTTCCGTCCCTATCTGAGAAAGTTTGTGTTGGTGTTTTTTATGACATCTTAGTGTATAGCCGGTCCATGGAGGCATATGTGGAGCATTTGACGACTGTGCTACGGGAGCTGCAGAAGCATCATCTTTATGCCCAACGGAAGAAGTGCATTCAGCCAGCGAAGTGTGGATTATCTGGGTCATGTTTCTGCAGAGAGCGTGTCGGCAGACAAGTCAAAAATAGCAGCTATAGTTGAGTAGCCGCTCCCTACCAAGCTACATGCATTGAGAGGATTCTTAGGAATGACGAGCTATTACAGAAAGTTCGTCAATGGGTACAGTACCATCACCTGACCGTTGACGGAGCAGCTAAAAGACAGCTCCTGGTGGGACGAGGAGACCACCGATCTTTTGAGGCCCTCAAAGGGCCATGACGAGCATGTCGGTGCTAGCACTTCCAGACTTTAACTGGCCTTTTATGGAGACAGACATATCGAGTTATGGGTTGGAGATAGTTCTAATGCAGGATCACAAGCCAATGGCTTACTTCAGACAAGTGTTGTCGGCGAGAGCTCGGCTCAAGTCGGTCTATGAGCGCGAGCTGATGGCGGCGGTGTAGAAACGGCGACCATATTTACTTGGTCAGTGCTTCATAGTAAAAACAGATCAGAGAAGCCTTAAATACATCCTGAAGCAGAGGATGGTCACTAAGGAGCATCAAAAGCGGTTGACCAAGTTATTGGGGTATAACTTTGAAATTCACTACCGGCCAAGGTTGAAGAACAATGCAGAGGATGTGTTGTCACGAAGAGGTGAATTCACAGTTGTCTACCTTATCAGTGCCGGTCGTACTCAATTGGAAGCCCTTGCTGCAAGAGATTGAGGATGATGAGGGTCTTGCAAGATTCGATCTGCACTACTACATGACCCAACAACACATCCAGTGTATTCGTTAGAGAAACAGCGTCTCTTGTACAAGGGATGTCTGGTCTTACCGAGGAGTTCTGCTCATATTCCGAGCTTACTACAAGAGTTTAATGGGTGCACAGCAGGTGGCCACTCTAAGGTCCTCAAGACCTATCAGCACCTAGCTATAGAGCCCTTTTGGGAGGGGATGAGAACTGATGTAGCAAAAATGGTGGAAAAATAACGTCTGTCAGCATCACAAGTACCTGTCGACGGCTCATCTCTCCTTGCCAGATCGGGTCTAGGAGGTAACTATGAACTTTATCGATGACTTGCCGAAGTGAGAGGGATATTCTATCATCATGGTGTATGCACATTTCGTGGCGCTCCGACGCCCATATACATACAGCGGTGACAGTGGCGACAGCATTCATCAGGGAGATAGTGAGTTGCATGGGCTTTCAGGCTCTATTGTCATTGATCGGGATAATGTTTTTCTTAGCCACTTCTGGAAAGAGTTGTTCAGGATGCAGGAGACACTACTGAAGAGAAGCACCGCCTACCACACCCAGACGGACGGCCAGACAAAGATTGTCAACAAGAACCTCGAGACTTACCTGCGTTGCTTTGTCTCGGAGACTCCGAAGCAGTGGGTGAAGTGGCTGGTTTAGACAGAGTATTGGTACAACACGTCTTTCCAGTCATCTGATCAGACCACTCCCTTTAGAGTTTTGTATGGGCAAGATCCTCCGCATTTGCTTCACTATGGTCACCACTCCATGCTAGATTCTCAGGTGGAGCAGTATTTCGAGAAGAGGGACCGAACATTGGAGTTGAGGTGACCCTTGACAAGAGCCCAGCAGCTTATGAAAAACCAGGTAAATGAACATAGAAGAGATGTGCAGTTTGAGATGGGTAACAATGTGTATTTGAAGCTGCGACCTTATAGACAGCGCTCCTTGATGCACAAGAGGAACGAGAATCTGTCACCCGATTACTTCGATCCGTAAGTGGTTGAGGCGAGGATTGGCTAGATAGCTCATATGCTGAGATTGCCACAGAGTCAGCCATCCATCCCATCTTTTATGTGTCGCAGCTCTGTCAGGCCATCGGAAGCCATACTTCTTCCTTGTCACTACTACCGATACTGACGAATGACATGGAGGTACTTTTGGAGCCGACCGAGTTGAACGAGGTTTGTCAGGGGAGTTCAAGAGCACGGGAGGTGTTGATTAGCTGGATGGGCCTTCCAGATCATGAGACCTCGTTTGAACTTTACGGAGTTATTGCGTAGCGGTTCTCGGATTTCCACCTTGACGACAAAAGGTGGTTCTTTTGGGGAGAGTAATGATGAGATCATCTCCTATCAGAGGCGTCGATGTAGGATGGATCGTGGATCGACTAATTAGGCCATGTGCATTTTTGTGAAGATTTTGGGCACTTTTGCCAAGTTTTGGGTTTTCGGAGGGTTATTTGTGCCTTATTTATGTTTTAGGAGAGAACTTCCTCTCTTTTATACTTGTTTTTAGAAGAAAATCCTAGATTAGATAGTAGAACTCTAGCCTAAGTGAGATTAATCTTTGTCTCTCAGATCTAAAGCTTGAAGAGTTGGTTTCCTCTCGAAAGAAACCATTATTGTGTAATCCCTTTCTCTCAAATATATAAAAATCCCAGTTATTCTCTCAAACCCTAGATTTCTCAACCGGTGATGTATGTTTGAATTGAAACCATAACACCAACTCAAGCTCGGGCATGTGCTCCACTTCTAACATTTTAGATGCACATTTGAATCTGTGGCAACCTCCTCTCTAAGAATACACAGTTGCCACCCCTAAATCTCACTTTACCTAAAGTGTTATCATGGCGAACACATCGTACCATAAAACACGGAGCATGTAACAACATAAGCATGAGGGTAATAAGTCTCTTACCATCAAATATATAATAAAAGGGTTTCTAGCATGTAAGAAACAAAGAACACATATGAGTTCAAGAATTGATCATAACTAGCATTTTTAGGAACCATGGCAAAAACTTATTATTAAATATGCTCATACATGAGGAATTTCGGGGTGTGAGTAGTGACCTCTTGAGATGTTCACAAGTGAGCCGATACAATAGTCTTGAGAGACACTTGAAATCTGGGGCAATAAGGAATACTAGTGTTGGTTTAGCAAACTTTAAGCGAACTACACCAATTTTTGGAAAAGATTCTGTTTATAATACCAATTTATAATCCGAACATGTGGAAAATAATGTGTGGGTATATAACAATAGGCCTTCAAATGTGAGCTATGAGGCTCTTAGACAACCATGTTCTTATTATTTTCAGATGAATTACGGTATGTATTCATTTATCCATTCAAGAAAGAACAACAGAATAACATTACACTATGCCAAATAGTTTATTTTAATGACTAATCTCCATATTTTATACAGGAAATAACATAAATATAAGCAAAGAATCCAAGTTATGGTATGTGGAGACACGCTTGAAGGTCAATGGATGGCTAGGGGTTATTGATCTCTCTTGGAAATTAGAACACAACCTCATCAAGGTTATGGAAAGCAAAGCGCAGCGACAAGGCATCACTTAGGGTTTTAGCGCTTTAGCAAGAAGTGCCAAGTTTTCTTATTAAAAAGGGGCAGAAAGTCATTACTGAGGAAGTCAAGTGGTAAAGCAAGAAATAGTGAGAAAATTCTACAAATGTCTTTTTTACGATTGATATTGTTGAGTTATAAAACTAATATCCACTGATTTGACATTTAAGATAGCAAATGAGTGACAATATTGAGGGTAGATTATGCAGCATTGCTATGTAGTGTAGAAAGTGATACAAAATGAAAAATAAAACAAGAAATTCAGAAATTCTATCAGCCACACAAAAATAAAAAATTTATTGCTACAATTCTAATATCACATATAAACATCAACATAAGAAAGAGACTTATGCAAATCCAAACTCTGAGATAGGGCTAACGCTTTCCGGAAAGCAAAACGGATAGTGTTAGTTGTTGATTATGATAATGAAGTATGTCGTTCGGGTGATTTTTACATCAATAGACATCACGGTGTAATTTGTTGATTATGATCATGAAGGGCATACGAATAGTGATAAAGAGAATAGTGATAAAGAGATGACTGAGCATCTGACCATGTTAATTTTGAATAAGTGAGAACAAGATCATGCACCATTTTCTTTTGACGGTTGCGAGTGGGATGTTAAAAGTATGATTCTAATATGATAATTTGTTGCAATGAAAAGTCGAAGGAAGCTTATGATTGGAATTTTGGCCCATTAGGAGCGTTTTCGTAATTTTTGGATTTCCAAGTGGTTTTTCGTAACTTTCAGTTTTTGGGTTCGTTTGTACTTTGTGGTTTTCAGTTTATTATTTATAGATGCTATAGGGATAAGAGAAGTTGAGTCGAATATTGAGTGAAAATTTGTTCGAGGTTGAGATTATCCCTCTTTGATTGGAGAGCATGGCCCCCTCTCGAATTGGCGGCTTCTTTGATTGGAGAGCGCGGCCCCCTTTCGAATAAGCGGCTTGGAGGAACTAAGCCGCCTACTCGAGAGGGGGCCGTGCTCTCCAATCAAAGAGGGATAATCTCCCCATCAAACAAGTTCACTCAATATTCGACTCCCCTTTTCTAATCCACATGCATCTTATAAATATAAACTTCAAAAAGAACCCTAAACTGAAAATTACGAAAGAATTCTTCCATAGATTTCTTCAGATCCGCTGCCATTGATGCCAATATCGTTGCTCTGATACTAAATTGATAGGATCTGCTAGAATTTTGATGATAAAATTAGTGTTTTTAGGAAAGGTGAGATTTTTTTAGAAATGTATGATTTTTAGGGTTTTGATGAGAAGAATTGGGAAAATAAGGGATTTTTATTGAGAATAAACTGAAAAAAGGGATACAAGATAAGTATTTGAGTTCTATCTAAATAAACTCGCCCTCCTAAGCCGCATATTCGAGAGGGAGCCGTGCTCTCCAATCAAAGAGGGATAATCTCCACCTCAAACAAGTTTGCACTCAATATTCGACTCTCGGATTTCTAGGATATTTTTCGTAATTTTCAATTTTATGGTTCTTTTTGTAATTTGTTATTTTCAATTTATTATTTATAGGGAGCTATGGGGATTATGGTTCTTTTTGTAATTTGTTATTTTCATTTAATTATTTATAGGGAGATATGGGAATTAGAGAAAGGGAGCCGAATATTGAGTGAAAACTTGTTTGAGATGGAGATTAACCCTCTTTGATTGGAAAGTGTGGCCCCCTTTCGAATAGGCGGCTTGGGAGAGTGAGTTCCTCTTGAAAGAATCCACATATCTTTTGTATCTCTTTTATTTTCTAGGAGGTTTTTGTAATATTTAGTTTTAGGGTTCTTTTTGTAATTTGTTATTTTCAGTTTTTTATTTATAAAGGCTACGACGACTAGAAAAGGAGTGTCGAATGTTGAGTGAAGCCTTATTTGATGTGGACCTTATCCCTCTTTGATTGGAGAGCATAGGCGGCTTGGGAGAGCGAGTTTCTCTCGAAAAAAACTAAAATACGTATCTTGTAACCCCTTTATTTTCAGTTTATTCACAATAAGAATCCCTCCTTTTCCCCAATTATTCTCACCAAAATTCTACATTTCTCATAAAAATCCCATCTTTTCAATAAAAACCCTAATTTTATCGTCAAAATCCTAGCAGACCCTATCATTTACTTCCATCATTTTTGCATTTATGTGGACATTTTAACAATGTAAGATAGCATTTGACCCACTTTTATTAATTAAATTATGGCATGAAGACATTAGCAATTATAATGACAGTGGTCTGCGTAGCATTATCACTACAACTAGACTGTGATGGTCGGAATATGATCTAGGTATGTTTTTGTCACTCAAGGTTTTTCGTTTATATCCATTTATTCAAAGGGTCAAAGTTATTACTTATGTCGCATGATTCCTGATGAAAAGAAGTCCCTCTCTAGTCCATACATACTTAAGCTCTAACCATATGTATACGTTAGAATTTATATTCCGCCACCTATGCCCAACATTGCTCACCAACACATATCAGTGACTTCTTATTTATATTAAAGCAACATAAAATTGTGTGAAAGAGTTTAAGCATAGTTATCATATATCTATTATATAATTGAGTGATATTTTTGAATGTGTTGGCTGACTAGAACAAAAGGGTTGATTCTTATTTATATTACAGCAACATAAATTTATGTGAAAGAGTTTAAGCATGGTTATCAGATATCTATTATATAATTGAGTAGATATCTATTATATAATTGAGTAATATTTTTGAATGTGTTTGCTGACCAGAACAAAAGTGTTGATAGAAAGTATGTGGGATTTAATCTTAAGGAATTAATGGCTAGGACGAGAGTTTAAGAAAATTGTAAGTGGAAAGATTTGTATTTTGGGGGAAACCCATTTGGGGAAAAACCAAAGTATTAATCAATCATAAATGAGCACAACAATCAAAGTCATTTCTGAAATTTTTTGGGGATCGCCAGCCACCTATTTATGCCTCACCTCTCTGTAATCCGCGTGCTCCTCTCTCGGCCCTTCAATCTCTACATCAGGTGGTCCGCAAGGACACAGCACCACACTCTTTCATCGCTCTCCCCTCTGAAGAGAAGAAAGAAAGCGCGCTCACAGCAATTAGAAAAAGTTCTCCGCTTTGGGGCCAGAATCCGAGCTCCGAGGAAACCCTACCCCTAGCCCAAGGGGAAGTTTTGAAGGACTGGGCCTGAAACGAAGTAGGAGAGCTTCAACATAGCTTTGTTGTTTAGGGATTCGAATGGTGTAAGCACAATATCCGCACAACCTCACAGTAATATTTTCTCCTTTGAATTTTGTGATGGCTTTCTTCCGCAGATCTTCGGTCAAAGGATCATCATCTTCGACCCCTTCTCCCTCGACATGGGACCCGTTCCAATGCTGGTCTTTTGACCATTCTCTCAATGCCCAGCCTCAATCTAGCGACACTGTAAGCAAGACGTTATAATGTGCCAACGCTCGCATAGACTAGAAGGAGACACCCCTGAGGCACACATGTTCAAGGTCATGTTCAAGGTCGTCCTCTCAGAGGTTAAGAAGGAAGATGTGAAGGTGGATGTAAATGAAAGGAGGATCCTTCGGATCAGCAGAGAGCAAAGCTTGGAGCAAGAAGAGAAGAACGACAAGTGGCATAAGGTAGAGAGGAGCAGCGGCAAGTTCTTGAGGAGGTTCAGGCTGTCGAAGAACGCAAAGACGGATGAAGTGAAGGCCGCCATGGAGAATGGAGTGCTGACCGTGACTGTGCCCAAAGAAGATGCCAAGAAGCCCGAGGTGAAATCCATCTATATCTCCGGTTAGAAGGCAATGTATTTTTAAAGGGCTTGCGATGTTCATTTTGTGAATCTTGTGTGCATCTGATAGGTTTGGGGTTCAAAGTGTGTGCTTTGGAGTCCTGCTGCTATGAAGATACAAATAAAATTGCCTTGTGTTTGTAGTCTTATAATTTGAGGGTGGTGAGCAATTTATTTGTGATTCTGTTTCTATTAATAGTCTCACCACTCACCAATTAATCTTAATATGCTATTGTATGTCGATTTTTCTCTTCACCATCAGTTATTTGTTGGTTTTTAAGCTGTAGATTTCATGTCAATTCTTATTTTTATTAAAATTTCTTTTCCTTCTGTAGCCAAGTGAAGATAGTGTTATCATTATCAGTTTGAAAGATGAGTTGGCCTCTGTTTCCACTACAGCAGCAAGTGCACTGCTTGCCATCATGAGACTTATTCTTACTGTGCGTACTGAGAGGACTTGATTCATGCTCTTTATTTCATTGATTATTTTACTGTGACTTAATATGTCAAAGGAAAATTTCAGTTTGCTAATTAGATTTCCTACTAATTTGGTGCATTTTGCATGTCATAAAAATGATTATGCTAGAGCCTAGACTCAGCTTACTGTTTAATTTACTTTTTAAGCACAACTGAGTATTTTTGACAATGTTATTAAAATTGAAGATACACAATTGAGATCTTACAGGTGTTGTTGGCTCGCACAGCTATCTTAATGGGTTCTTTCTTGATATCTCATTGTAAAATGTTTTTCTTACCTATAATACCATGTAAAACAACATGCTAATGAATCAATATAAATTATCAATAATAATTGAATAAGAATTATGATTTGTTGAGGAAGGAGGCAGGGGCGCTCTTGGGTCTGGAATCACAGTTTCCATGGACCAAACCGTTGACATCATTGCATAATGTATAGTGCAACGAATCAATATATATAACACTTGAAGAGCAACTTTTAATTTCACCATTATCCCCAAAATCATACAAGTGACAGTAGTTGGGTTTTTCATTGACGAAAGCGCTGGATGTTAATAGGCTCCCTTAGATGGTGGACCAAACTATGAAACTAGAATGGACACACACAAGATGCTATCCATGTCAGGTTTCTAACTTGAATGGAAAACACACAAACAATCTAAATTTATAATGAATGAAATGATGATGCAATATAATAACTTTAATTCGCAAGCATACAAGATATGCAAATGATGATGCTACATGCAATTCAAATCACACAAAATTGAGGTCCAATCAATGCACAAAAGCAAAATCATTAAAATTTCAACATGAGATTGTACAAGAAAGTGGTGTCTTGATGTTCATTCCCGAATCAAGACTTGACAAAGTTTAAGACAATTTAGTTATGAGTTGGTTCCTTGGGATATATTTAGATGGTAAAATAGAGGGTCGTACGGTTTTGACTCTTTTGAGGACCTACAAGGTTTTGGTTAGTAGCAGTGAAGGGAATAATAAGTGGTTTATTGGAGATGGTTTTAACGAGTAAAGGATTGTTTTGCATGAATTTTAGGGTAAATATCTGTGTACCAAATATGTACAGAAAAGAAAAATCGTAAAAATATGATTTTTAATGATATCAAAATTGAAACTGTAGTAAAAATTAAAATCCAGATTTGATTATGTTTGCATGCAAAGAAAGAAATAGTTTTGGATGGTTATAAAGTTCAAGTTATGATCTTTAAGGGTTTCATGCAAGAGATCTAGGAATGCAAGAGATCTAGGAAAAAAACGATAAAGATGAAATGCAAAAGGTCAAAAAGATATCACGCATTATGCCTTTTTAATACGACCTCAGGTAATATGCACTTTCGGATGATGGATATTCTTTTCGTGTTGGTGAGATCCCATTGAATTTGTGAAATAAGATCCATTAGTCGGATTATGCCAAGTGGTGATGTGGTTGCAATATAGTTTGTGCATTTACTAATTGAATATTTAATGTGTTGTTCTAGTTGATGCATGTTGTTTAAGTTGATGCAATATAATTTGTGTGCTTTTTGTGCAATTTTTAGATGATTTTATATTTGATTTATGGTTTTGTTAGAAGAAGGGCGGGTTTAATCAACGGAAGAGAAGGATAAACAACAAAACGAGTATGACACAGAGAAAGGATGTGATCAGAAGGACTGTATTTGTTTCAGACATTGATTAGCACGTAGTTTAGTGTTTTTTCTCTTTTACTTCAATTGTTTTTATACAAATTCGATATATGATATCTGTTAGCTATTTATGGGTATGATCAATGTCTTCTTTTCTCTTTTTTTGGGGTATAGTAATGCTAGTTGAAACATTAATGGTAATGGAAATGTTTTTTCTTTTCTAATTTGTTCAAGAATATTTTTTGTTACGGTTTAACGCTTTGATCGATGTCCTGTTTTTGGATGGTGATGGTAGTGTTTGTTGATACTTGATAATGGTGTATATCGCATGTTCTTTTTTTCTTACAAATCAAGGTAGATGGTACAAAATTTCAAGTATCATACTGATATTAATGTGCATATGTTTTCTACATGCTAGAATAAATGGAAACTATGTTTATAATTAATCATAGATATGTCAAAAATACTGCAAAATTCAGATGGGTGCAGTTCTGTTTCTTTATGAGACAAGGGATGTTTGCATGGACTGATGGAAGATGAGTTGTCCGGTAATAAAAGAACTCTGATATGTTACTTTGTTATGGGCCGATGTAGAGACATTGATTTTGGTTAGAGTGAACATGAGTGTTCCATTGGATTTACTAATTTGAGAATTGATTTTAGATGTTCATTCTAATAATCAGTAGATGATTCCTCACTTTTTCTATTACTTTATGTCTATCAAAAACATAGCAGATCAAGAGGTTAAGGGTCTAAATGCTTTGGTGTGGCTAAAATTTTGGGTGGAACTAAATCTG
Source organism: Scilla litardierei (assembly GCA_030789695.1). Classification (NCBI taxonomy): domain Eukaryota; kingdom Viridiplantae; phylum Streptophyta; class Magnoliopsida; order Asparagales; family Asparagaceae; genus Scilla; species Scilla litardierei. The sequence goes on along the minus strand of JAULAV010001760.1, from coordinate 92,408 downwards.
GCGAAAATTAAAATTTGTGAGGATCTAAATGCTTTGGTGGAAACTAAATTTTAGTGGAATTAAAATTTTTAAAATTTTTCAAACTAAATGTAAAGGGAACTAAATTTTGGATGGAATTATAATTTTGGGGGGAACTACATAAAAATTATTATGCTGTAAGCATTGCTATTTGTTTAAAATTAGTGGATCCAAGATTTTGAAGGAGGGATATTTTAAATGAACATTGGAAATAAATTTTGAGGGGAACTAAAATTTTTGGAGAAAAATAACATTTATTGTGCTTTAATTATTATTGTTCGTTTAAAATTAGGGTATCCAAGATTTCGATGGGGGAAATATTTTTAATGAACCATACCCTTAGGGCATGGATTATGACTAGTTAATCCAAATATAGACTGTTTTACGACAAAATATTTAGGGATTGTGCCACCTCAATTGTCTTACAGTCTCTTACTCTCTTATTATAAACATTGCTCAGTAAACTGCCAAACATATTGATAAAAAAAGTACAGTTGATCATAGAGCCATGTTATAAACTATGGGCTTTAACTTCATGGGTATTACATGCTAACATAGTATCCCACTTCTTTGGTCAACTGCTTTGGTTCCATGAAAGACTCATTCCATCTCACTATCATTATTGATCCCAGTAGAATACTAGGGATAAAGAACTGGAATCACTTGGCAATTATCTGAACCTTGTTGCATATTATTACATATGATACACATGTTTATCTTTCTAACTCTAAAGCATTTGTCACATTATAGTTTTGAAAGCTAATCCCCACATTTGTAGACCCGTCAACTAATATAATATCAGCTAAATAACATTTAGCAGTACTGTGTTTCCCTAGTATGTCAGTTTATATTTAATGATAAAGGTAAGTACTTGACACCAATAGTTGAGAAAAGCTTATGCAGGCATGAATATGCCTCTTCCAACAAGTCTCGACCTATGCAGTTAAGTCGGTGAGTCGGCAATGAGTCGGCCAAGTACCGACTCATGACTAGTCGAACGAGTCGGCGACTAGTCGACGACTAGTCGCACCCAGATGTTAACATATTTTATTTCATGTAACAGATGTTGCTTCTTTTTTAGGTTTGTACTGTGCATATAATTTTCCAGCTTAAATAAATTATTTGAAAATTCACATTTTTTTAATCTTTTTCCTGCATATTATTGCAGATACTGTCATATTAGAGTTCAATCAGTATACACCTAGTTCGCGATGTAGGCGAACAACCATCAGTCGAAAGGATCGTATGGAAGCAGGCAATGAGACAGTTGAATTCATGACAGAATCAGGAAAATATACGCCAATAATGAGATCTCTACATGGAAACGGATGTGGCCAGTCGTAGTTTTAGAGTGAACATTTTCTAGAGTTCGTTACTGATGGTCATCTGCTGAAAATCTCTTGGTGGGGAGAGTTTCAAGGCCTTCTTGGCTTCCTCTTGGAATTCAACTCGATCCACTGTGAATATTTTGATTACCACGAGGTTAGAACGGGAGACAAACAATTTTCCCTCTTGTATTTTGATTGTAGAAGTATGCTGAAAAAGTCGGCCTAAGTCGGACCAAGTCGGACCAAAAGTCAGACCAAATCGGTCAAAAAGTCGGACGAAGTCGACGCCTAGTCGGTGTCCGACTCACCTCCCGATTTTTGAAAAATTTCAAGTCGGTCATCCACCGACTCTCGACTAATTAGTGACTATTCGGCGACTAGTCGACGCCTCAATAGCATAGGTCTCGACATAGTCACTTCTCCAAAATACATGGGTTTAACCATAGTAGTGTAGCTAGTAACATGTATTGTTTCTGATATACACCTCGGCATCTATGGTGGAATCTGCTACTTTTTTAAATAAAAAGGGAAAATTAACAGCAGTGTAGCATTTACGCCTGTTAACTAAAACTAGTTAGATAAGAAACTTTCTTCCTCGTTGATTTCCGCTTCTGTAACTGTGAAATCTCATTAAGGGGTTGGCAACAGGTATGTTCTTCCATCTTTATTTGTCCATCGATCTTGATGGTTCACATAGACAACTAACTCCTTAATGTCTTAACCAATTTGATAAGCGTCTAACTGCTAAGAACTCTATTAATTGAACACCATGCCACACCTGATAATTCAGATGGCCCATTTTATTCTTCATGCAAAAATTAATATCAATGAACTTATTACATGTGTCTAAAACATAAATCAAATTGAAAACATATTTTCATCAAATGTTATCTTTTTTTAATTAGAGATAGATAGAGATTGACTTTTCACACACAAAAATGCATTGAGCCCTAAATCACCAAAAGATTAAACTTTTCGCACAAAAACCCAAAATGCATACCTCAATTCTTTGATAGTGCTATCATCCTCCAATCCCGATTGAATATTCAACGCCTTGGGCGGTGGAGGCGCCAACCAATCCTCCTCTTCATCCAAAACTACGACTTTCTCTCCTCTCTCCTCCTTTATCACATCGTCGTCTTTCTCCTGAAATCAATCAAGAAATCAACAATATTCACCAAAAATTAACAAAAAAATTCAAATTTGGGCCAAATCTACCTTTTTATCGCACTTCTGCTTCTTCTTTACAGGAATACTGACTGGGGACGGGTCAAATTCCTCATCTAAGGATCAAAAACTAAAAACACGTAAGAATCGCGCCCAACCAACCATAACGAATGAACGAAAGAGAAGGCAGGGGAGAGAGAGAGAGAGAGAATACCGTCCAAAAAGACCAGATCTTTGGGCTGAACCCGACTGTAATCGAATAAGGGCTCGAATTCGTCCTGTGAAACAATTAGAGATGAAACCCTAGAAACCACAGAGAGAGAGCGCGGGGAGAGAGACTCACCATTGAGATTTTCGAATTAAATCTATGGGATGATTGCTTTTTTTTCTGGGTTTTTTTCTGAATTTATATAGATTTTTGGGTTTTTAAAAGGTTTATAATGGCGAGGTTTTGTTTCGCGTCCGGGTTAACGAAGGATCGTCTCCTCGCGCGTTGATTTGGAGATACTCTGTACGCAGAGCAATTTCCACTTGACACCCATTTCATTTATTATATAAAACAACCATCAGGATAAATCCATAGTCATTGAATCCAAGGGTCACGATTTAATTCAAAAAATTAGGGGAACTTGAACTTCTGGTGGGATAATCGAGAAGTTGAAATCTGCCCAGCATTTGGCTACGTCGCCTCCCCTCCTTTGGTTTTCAAACCCCCACAATCACTACATTTGCGCAGAATACTAATCATTTCCCCTTTTTGTTTAAAAAAACCCCCGCCCATATCACTTTTTACCCCAACACCCTACTCACACATCCACAATTATGCACTTCCCACCTTCATTTTCGTGCTCCCCACAATCACTACATTTACGCAGAATACCGCTCATTTCCCATCTTTGCTAAAAACCCTCACATTTCACTTTTTACCCCCACACCATACACATACCCGCACTTATGCACTTAACCTCTTCATTTTCGTGAGTTTCTCTTTTGGCCCGTGTTAAATTTTTTTCCTCGCGCCCGCGCCGAAGCTAGATTTTTGTTTGTTTAGATTTTGGAAGAGGAAATAATTTTTGGGGAGAACAAAGATTTTGAGTGATATCTTAAATGAACCGTGCCCGAAGGCACGGGTTGTAATGCCCTGAAAGCTACTGCACAAGTACTAGAGGGTGGGTGAATAGTACTTTAAAATAATCAAGAGTATAATTCCTAATTATTTTGCAATCACAAACAACTATGCCGAATAAATAAGAACAACAAAAATAATGCAACGCAAACACAAGATATAATGGGTTCGTATCCACCCAAGTCTCCCCAATTTGTTCCCGGTGATCCTACGTCCCAGACACCCGGATCCCTTCCGGCTACTTGAGTTAGAATCCACTAACTCAAGCTTTCACTAAAAACTTCTTGTAGAAACTACTACAAGATCAATCAATACGACAAACAAATCGTGACTCCCACAAACCGGGATCACGAACTTCTCTCACAACCCGAGAGATAAATTGTCACGCCCCGCTTCCCAAAAATATGGAGGCGAAGAGTGAGAAGGTCCGCTCAGACTTGAAGCTACAAAGCCGCAAGTCCGATAAGCGTCAATTTACACAGAGTAGCAGGTCCCTGTAATGTGACTCGGAACAACAATAACATTAATAGAAAAAGAGGCAAATAATAAAATTATTCATCTCAGAGTTCAGATATAAATTCAACAACCAGAAATGCCACCAGGCAGACAAAGGAGTCCAAAAGAACAAGGCCTAGCATGGCCAACAAAGAAAACTAACAACAACGGTGCTACTCACCGACAACAACACAATTAACAAAGAAGGAACTGTGAGGAAACACTAGGACTGGTCACCGGTGTCCTCGTACTCAACGTTAGCAACGGGATCGGGCACGAACTCCACGAACTCGTCACCCTCAACAGCAAGCTCTGGCTCAGCAACTAACATGCGACACCCAAAGAGAAGGGGCACATGTCAGCAAGTCTACAAGACTTGTGCAAGGAAACAAAAGAAAGGTGGAAACAAAAGAAAGGTGGAAACAACCTAGCAGTTCTAGAGTATGTTATGACATGATATGTTATGCAATGAGAACAACAAGTAAAGTAACAGCAGTTTATGGCATGACATGATTATAGCATGGCAAGTAAACATGGCATGGGCAAGTAAACATTTACAAGGACAAATACAAGTATGTAAGCACGTCGTGCACAGAGATTCCGCCCTTTGGCTAGAGTGGCTGTACGGGCCAACTCTTATGCTCAAGTGACCGTTTATCCCTACCCCTCCACGTGTGTCGAGCCAGGGCATTACCCCTGAACACGTAATGCTCGCTTCTGGATCACGAGTCAGGAAGTGTTTTTAACACGTATGGCGTAGGGTTATGCCCGCATAACGGGTGCCTAGCCGGTAACACGGAAACACAGATTTGTAGCGTGTGCTACGATGCAACATGCAAATAGATGACATGTAAAATGGATGCGCATGACAAATATTCGAATAAAAATTGTGTACAGTTAAAGAAAAGTAAACATGACAGGCAAATGTATGACATAGTATGACAAGGGAAATTCTAGCTTCGTTGTCAAGCTAGAATTTGAATTTGTGCCTAGACCGCTATCATTTCACGGTCTAGTCTCTTTCACGCTAAAACAAGGCAATGGCCTAAAACATGGCCTAAAGCAAGGTTGGCAAGTTTCACTTGCCTGATACCGAAGTTGTTGTTCGACGAGAGTCCCGAGATCGGTATCCTACGGAAATTGGGTTCGCTGTTATGGCAAAATAGAAATTAGATTTGAGAGTTCTAAACAGATTTTTATTGGAATCCTATAACGTCTAGTAATCCATTGTTATTAGGGTTTTCTAATTTACGGTGAGGGTTATGGGGAGATTAAAGGTAGTTCACTAACCGTTTACGAAGCGAAGTTCGAGACGCCTACGGATCTGTGGTAGGAGAAGTTCTCGACGATTTCCGGATTGCCGTCGTCAAATCGGATCTAGCACGGCAACGGAAGAAGCGATCCGGAAGGACTAGGGTTGAAGAGAATTCCTCACGACCGAAATGCTACAGATCTGGAGATTTGAGTTCGTCGGGAAAATTCTGGAGCAAAAGGAGATTTTAGGGTTTTTGGGGTCGGTTGGCGGCCTACGGGGGTGGTGCCGGCGCAAAGGAAGGTGAGGGGGAGCACGGAAGGATGAAGAATGGCAAGAGGAAGGTTGGGGGATGATTGGAGAAGAAGGTTGGCTTGGAGAAGTGAAGAAAGAATAGAAATGGTCGGGGGTTTAAATAAAAAGAATTTGCGGCGGCTACGACTTAACCTAGGTTTACTGGGCAATCTAGTCGGTCAGAGAAGGGTGGTCGACCGACTAGTTTGGAATCTAGTCGGTCGGTCGCCCAACTGACATCGACTAAAATCAAACAGTGAACATGGTTGGTACAGGGAAGGCAGATTTAGTCGGTCTGTGAAGACCCGTCGACCGACTAGTCTGGGAACTAGTCGGTCGGTGATTGTTCATAGACCGACTAAGGGTAAAATTAGATAGATACTAAGCACTGAGAGTTAGTCGGTCAGAGAAGGAACTCTAACCGACTAGTTTGGAAACTAATCGGTCGGTAGATGTTCTTTGACCGACTAACTATAAACAGTAACTCGGCTGTACAGAAGAACTCGTCCTTTGTAGATGTTCTCTGGGATACATTTATTTTGGGAAATAATTACTTGCCATGGACTAATGCACCTCATCCTTTGCAGGTCACGGGTGGACACCTATGAGGGATGCTTGGAGGTGCATTGCTTGGGTCCATTGGCACACGTGGCACAACGCTTCTGGCGGAGCCACAGAAGGAGCAGTTAGAGCATCTACCTGCCCCGCTCCAGATCTTGGATCCACCTATGCTCAGGTGTATCCTAATCCAGTAGTGTAAAAATTTACCGCTTTCTAGTTTAGGTTTTAATAATCTCGTCTCCTCTCATTAGCGAGGGGAGCGTATCTAGGGTTTGCTTTTGCATCTTAATAACCCTTCATGTCGTGCCCTTCTATCATTTCACCATCATCCTCTTCCGAGGAGAATGAGCACACCGTCTCTCCTGCATTTTGATTTCTTTCTTTTCTTTTCCGATCTTCCCCTTGTATATTTCTGCATCACATTGATCATATCGTTTCGCTGGCATTGTCATGTTCAGCTTGGGGGAAATCGATTTGTGTGCATATTTTCGTGTGTCGTTGTTGTGTGTCTGTGTCTAGGTGTTCTTTTGTCGTGTTTTATATCTTTTATTTGAGTGTTTCTTTTTCTTTATTTTTTAGTTTCGCTCATGTGTTTTTCGTGTTTTTCATTTTTTGTGTCGGTGCGTAACTCCCCCCCATTTTCATTACCCTCCCGTATTCACTACTATTGCATTGAGGACAATGCAAGTTTCAGCTTGGGGGAGTCGCACTTCGTGCGTCATTTGTCTCTTTTTCTTCGTTATTTGAGTCGTTTTTCTCCGTGTTTTTCTTTTTCTTTTTCTTTTCTTCTTTTTCTTTTTCTTCTTTTCTTCATGCATCGCGGGTCCACTTAGCTTTTTGTGAGTCGTGCGTCGTGCCTAGCTGTTTGGTGTGCTTCTACTTTGTGATTTTCCTTTATATACCTGTCCAGGAACGACCCCTAGATTATCATGCTTCGATCTGAATATGCGGTATTTGTTTCTACTGTCTGCTTCTTCTGCATGCTATATATATATATCATACGCTTCATTTCGCATGTGTCGGGATTCCACAATCAATGACTAGGATAACCCATTTAGCCTATGCTCTGATTAGCGAGAAATATCTCCTTTGCCCAAGTGTTTAGAATCCGATTTCATTTTTATTTTACTTGGTGCAAATCCCCTCGTTGTGTACCGTTCTCCCACTTGGGAGAGTACACATGTATATATCCCAATATCCAAAAATCCAAAAAGGAGAGAAAAGAAAAACCCAAAAAAGAAAAGAAAAGAGAAAAGAAAAAAATATGTATAGCCAAAAATCCAAAAAAAATACAAATACCCAAAACCCAAAAATTTCCGTGTGTGAATATTTTTCCTATCTACCGAGAATAAAGGGAAGGCGAGAATTTGCACCGAGTGTTCTACTCCACACCTTCTCAACCTCCCTCGTTTTCGAAAACACTTGGCATAGGGACCTTCTAGCGATTATCTAGGATATATTGTGGTGATTTCCTTGTCCATAGCTGTGGAGTCCCCGATGCATGATACGCTTCTATTCTTATACTCTTCTCATGCATGCTTGAGCTAATGTTCACCGCAACTTCAAATTGAATCGATATTTGGGTCTTTCTTTGGGTGTGTGTATATGGAGCCTTATTGCACAATGTAGATAGCGACACCGTCTGCTAGCACACGACCACACTCACTTGCGCTTCACTGCGTGGGCCCACGACACTTGTTTGGACTCACATTCATTGGTTTAGTGTTGTGTTTTGTCGTATGCTTGCTTAGTGTTGCGTGTTTGATTTTGTTGGCCCTTACGGGCGATTTAGGATTTAGAGTTCTCCTTTTCTCTCTTTCTCTCTATTTTCTCCCTCCGAGCTCCTACTCTCACTCGTCTTCCTCGAGGACGAGGAAGAGTTCAGCTTGGGGGATTTTGACGTGCATTTATATTTCATATATTTACGCGCGTTTTCTTCCGTGTTTTTTCGTATTTACCGACATCTTTTATTTGTTTTCTCGTGTTTTCTCGTGTTTTCTCGTGTTTTCTTGTTTTCTTTCACTTTTCCGTATTTTCCGTGTTTTGCAGGAGTTTGCTGGCATTTGGGGCGTAAAACGATGATATCATGTGTCCCCGGAGCAACGGGAGGAGTCACGCGTGATCCAGAGGGTCAAAGCAATGAAGATTGATGTTCCTCGGCCCTCAACCGATCGGGTGGATCAGTCACCCGATCGGTTGATGCACGCGTATCCTACCCGGGCGGCAGCTGAAGAAGAATAGCAGCTCACCCGATCGGTTCAGCGATCGGGTGAATCGACGGAGCCCTCTGTCATTTGGGCTGAATTCCAACCGATCGGGTGACTTATCACCCGATCGGTTCACCTGTAGCGGAATTTTCCAAGAGACGACCTGGACAGCTCAACCGACCGGTTCGTCGACCGTTTGAATCCGACGGAACTCTCGGCCAAATGGAGCGTAATTCCAACCGATCGGGTGACATATCACTCGATCGGTTCATCTGTAGCTGCAATTCCTCATTTGACGAACCAGCAGAGCCACCCGCTCGCCTCAGCGCCCGGTTGAAGATTTTCGAAGCTCTCACCCGATCGGTTGACTCATCAACCGATCGGGTGGCGGTTTTTCTGCGGGCTTGGACCCGAACCATTAGGGTTTCGAAGTGGGGCTATAAATACACGAGGCTGGCCGACTTGAGGTGGGGGCTCTCTAGTTTTTTAGGGCTTTTTCAGCCCCTTTCTTGGGAGGCTTAGGGTAGATTAGATTAGGTCTTTGCTCAATAAATCTTGTATTGGATTGAAGATTCAAACTCAAGATAAGTATTTTCTTCTCTCTTTTTCTATTGTTTTGTGTTATTTTCTTTGTTGCTTGATGGTGAATGTTTGTTTGTCATTATTATTGCTTTCTATCATGTTCTTCACCATCGAGTAGTGTTTGATGAACCCTAATACGGGTTAGGGTAGGATTGATGCTTGGAAATTTACATTTGGCTTGGTTGCATGGCATGTGTTCGATGAAATGTGTCAATGGGGATTTCTAGCAATCTAGGTCCAATTCGTACGGCAACACACTAGTTGTGTTGGGGGTTGGGGTCCGGTGCTTGTCCAGTCAAGATCCGCTTCGATGTATTGCTAGAAATCACATTCGACCTATTTGGCCATTAGGGTTACGCGGGGGTGTTTCATTGTCATTGGCGGGAGAAAGACCGCCTTTGACCGTCGGGCCAATGGGGAATAAACTTGGCGGTTGACTCCCTAGCCATAGCTCACGCCCCTAGTGTAGACATGGAGTCCTCGCGCGTGGGAACGGCTTGGACGAAGTGTTGGGAGATATCATTGAGGCCTTAATGCTCCCGGTTGCGGAAGGTGTTAATGGACATGGGAATGACCACCGTCCGGAACCGGGTAGGCCTAGCGTGCTTGGCACCGACCGGAATATCGGGCCATGGACGCTAGGTACCACCTTTTGGGGCAATGTCTCACCCTGAGTCAAGTCAAATGTCAAGTGTCATGAATGCTCTAGCCCGTGTTAGCGGGGATTCATTTCGTGTCTTTTTCATTTCTTTCTTTTATTTCTACACTTCCACCCATATTATCCGCGTAGCTAGCACACGACCTAGGTGAGGCTAGTAGTCATTCAAGACATCCACCTCCCTGAGTTCGATAAACCCGCACCCTACACTAACCGTGCACTTGCGGTAAAACGACACCACGCACATACCGTAAACGGGGCGCCGGTCAACGGCGAACTGTGTGCCTCCACCAACAACTCCTCTCTGATGTCTCCATCTGGCACACACAACCTGGCTCCAAACCTCGGTGAGCCATCCTCATGAATCAAGAAATCAGTCCGCAGTCCGGCTTCCACCAGCTCCCGTATCTTCACCAACTTCGGGTCTCCAGCCTGACCAGCCTTGATCCTATCCACGATCGTCGACTGTATCTACATACACATCAACGAAGAAGTCTCCCCAGGCAGAACAATCTCAATACCGGACTCGCAAAAATCCTGCTGCAATCTCCACCGCGAAGTCAACAACATCACCGCTGGAAGTCTACTCAATGCATCAGGAACCACATTCACATTGCCATGGTGAAACTGCAGATCGATCTCGTAATCCGCCATGAGCTCCAACCATCGACGCTGTCGCATGTTGAGCTCCTTCTGAGTAAAAATATACTTCAAGCTTTTGTGATCGGTGAAGATCTTCACCTTCTCACTCAGCAGGAAGTGCATCCAAATCTTCAGCGCAAACACGACAGCGGCCAACTCCAAATCGTGTGTCGAGTAATTCTTCTCATGAGCCTTAAGCTGACGAGAAGCATACGCAACCACGTGCCCATGCTGATGCAATACACAACCGAGACCCTTGCCAGAAGCATCGCAAAAGATCTCTAATCCTCCACTCCGATCAGGCACAGCAAGAACAGGGGCAGACGTCAGCTTCTCCTTCAGAACACCAAAAGCCTCCTCACAACCATCAGTCCAAACATAAGATACATCCTTCCGCATCAGTCTGGTCATCGGTTCTGCAATACGGGAGAAGTCCTTAATGAACCGCCGGTAATAACCTGCAAGTCCAAGGAAACTCCGGATCTCAGACGCTGACTGCGGAACAGGCCACTCCCTGATAGCCTTAATCTTCTCGGGATCCACCGAAATACCATCTCCAGTCACCACATGCCCGAGAAAAGCAACTCTGTCCAGCCAGAACTCGCACTTGGAATACTTCGCATACAACCGATGCTTCCTCAAAATCTCCAATACTGTCCTCAAGTGCGACGCATGCTCCTCCTCTGACTTTGAGTAGATCAGAATGTCCTCAATGAAGATAACGACAAACTTATCTAAAAAGTCATAGAAGATCAGATTCATCAGATTCATAAAAAAATGCGGGTGCGTTGGTCACACCGAAAGGCATAACCACGAACTAGTAGTGTCCATATTTCGTCCTGAATGCTGTCTTCGGAACATCTTCCTTCCTCACCTTCAGCTGGTGATATCCACTCCTCAGATCCAACTTGGAGAATACCCTTGATCCTCCAAGCTGATCAAAAATATCATCAATACGGGGCAACGGATATCGATTCTTGACGGTCACCGCATTCAACTCCCTGTAGTCCACACACATGCGACGCGAACCGTCCTTCTTCTTCACCAGCAAGACCGGTGCTCCCCACGGAGACACACCAGGATTAATATAACCCCTCTGAAGAAGTTCGTCCAGCTGCTTCCGCAATTCCTCCAATTCTGCTGGTGCCATGCGACAGGCGCCTTCGAGATAGGCTGCGCACCCGGAATAAGATCGATAGAAAACTCGAGAGCTCGATCGGGTGGCAATCCAGACATCTCCTCGGGGAAGACGTCATCGAAGTCACGCACTATCACAGGTCTACTCTGCTCCATCTGCAAAGCAACGATCTCCACCGGCTTGGCCCGAAACCTGACCAGACCAAGCGAACTGCTGCCACGGCTGAACTCGAACACCGGATGTCCAGGGATCTCGAACACCACCTTCTTCCTCCGACAATCGATCGTGGCGTAGAAACTCCCAAGCCAGTTCATCCCGAGAATGGCATCATAGTTGATGATGTCGTGGACAATAAAATCAATGTAGAGCTCATGTCCACAGACCACCAAGGGGCAAGATTTGCAACCACGATGCACCGAGACCACGCCATTTCCTGTAACGATATTCCAACTCTTGGGAAGAGGGGAATTCGACAAGGAATGCTTCTCCACGAAGCTCCGGGAAATAATGCACATCGATGCACCTGAGTCGAAGAGGACTCGTGCAGGGAATGTGCAAACCAAAATCACACCTAACAGACAGTCTAACAATCAAATTCTATTCTAGCATACACAACAACAATCAAACAATTTCCAACAAACAAGACTAATTAAGAAAAGGACAACTAGGTTGAGAGTTACCTGCAATAACCTCATCCACCGTCTCGGTCTCAACAGCAGTCATCAGAAAAGCCTGCCGCCTCGGCTGAACAGCATGCTGAAAAGCCTGCCTCTGCGGAACTGTTGAGGGATGGTGTCCTCAGATCATTTGTATACGATACAATAAATTAACGGGACATTATATGCTTAGGAATGTTGTGGACATTCTAAGAAGAGCATAGGAAGAAACCGCACCTGAATCGGAGATCAAATGAGCAAGTTATGCTCAAAAGAGTCTTTTTGTAATTAGTGGAATTACATGGATCTTTTTGTAAAAGGACAGAGAGAAAAACCCCACCCCCCCTTTGCTGGCGCGCTGATGCGGGGCCCGCTGACGTCCGCGCACGTCAGCGCGCGTCAGCGCACTGACGCGGCCCGCGTCAGCGTCAAAAGACGCGAGCTGCGGCTCGCGTTTATTGGCGCGGCCAATAGGAGCGCGCCACGTGGCGCCTGGGGGGAGTTTTTTCCCGAAAACGCGATTCAGATCGCCTTCTTCAAATTGTTTCGAAAATCAGATTTTCAATCTCTAGTTTGAAGGGTCAAACGAAGTCCAAATGAGGTGTCGTTTCTTCCTATGCGTTCGTTTCGTCGAGCACTCTGATTTACATATATGATATGAAAGTTTTGCTTGAGAAACGAAGTATCTATGGCTCTTTATAGTTTTGAACTATAAAATTCCATTCCCATTATTTAGTCCCACATCGACTATTTCATTTGAGGAGCTCATCACTCCCCCTATAAATAGTAGGGTGGTCTCCTCATTGAAACTTGCACCAGCCGATGATCAAGGCAGTTCAAATTAAGAACAAGCATTGATCTGGAAGCTAAATTAAAAGTTCTCGTTCTCATTCTTTGTTTCGGTCGAGCCCTAGCAAGGCATCGGAGGAACTCATCATTTGGCCAAACCTATTACATTATTTACATGTTTGCCATTCCATTATTCTAGTATTATTGAAGTTAATGGCAATATTGTAAATAATATGAAATTTTGGGCTGATTAATTGCCCGTCACCCTCCACTAATATTTCTGGGTTAATTCTTTGCTCATCTAGTTTCATTTATTTACGATTGTGCCATTGTAGTTAGTAATTAGGTTTTAGTTTGATGTCATTCTTGTAAATATGTGATTCACTGTGGGCTGTATTGTAATTAAGCTAAATTTAGTTATAAATTTACACTAACCTGTCGATTTCGTTGTCCCCTTCGTTTCAAATCTCCTCTTCGATTTCGCCCGCGAGAATGGCGAGCCCTAGCTGCTGTCGAGCGACTAGGGTTGCGCCGGTCCTCCGCGAGATTTGCCGATGGCTAGGGTTGCTCCGGTCCTCTACGAGAATCGCCCGATGGCTAGGGTTGCTCCGGTCCTCCTCAGTCCGAGTTCTGGTTGCTTAGCTCCCTCCGTCAACTGAAGGTCTGAAATTTGGAGAGAAATTTTCGCTTTTTTTACTCGATGCAAAGGTAAGGACCGTGACTTCTCCCCTTTTTAAAGCTCTTCGCCTTCCTATTGAATCATATGCTTCCTTTTTCGTTGTTGTTCACTCAAGGGGGCTGTTGTTCACTCACGGGGGTGGGGGAAATCACGGGTCTTCGTCTTCTTGTTTGGATTAGGGTGTAGGGTTAGGGTTAGGGGTCATGTTCCCCAACGTGGGATTCCTGTTAGGTCACGAGGCTACTTGTGGATTTTTTTTTCATTTTTCATTACATTTTCTAGCCGGAACCCTAGGGTTCCGGCCAGTATCGCCCGATAGGGTTCCGGCCGATACCGAGTTCGGCTGTCAGTTTTCGGACCGACACTGGGCGGTACCGGTCCGAAACGCCCGATACCAATCGGTATCGGCGAGACCTCCTTGCTCTACACTATCACTTATGGTTAATCACCTCCCATATAATATAATGATTGTTTTAGACCTTTTCTTTATAATGCTTCTTTCTCAAGTTTCTTCTTGCTTTTTGTCTCTCTTCTTCTAGAGTAGCACATAAGCCGCACACCACTGTAGTTTTACATAGTGATTGGTTGTATAACTCAGTTTAAAGACCTTTGCTGCGTAATTTTCAATATTATCCTAGATTTATTAAAAGTTATACATCTTACACACACATGCATACATACATATGTATGTATGTGTATATGTGTGTGTGTGTGTGTGTATACACACATGTATATATATGTGTATATATATATATTCATATGTATATATGTATGTATATGTATATGTGTGTGTGTATATATATATGTATATATAGAGCGATCTTCGGTTGCGAAAAAGAGGCTTTTCGCACCGTGCGAAAAGATTTTTATCTTTTTTTGAAAAAAAATTTCAAAAATTCTTTTTTTGATGTTTAATCCATACAATTATATACCCCATGGAAAATAATGGGTGAACCCGTTGGGGATTAGAGTACCCATCTACCCGTTACAAATTTAACGGTCTCAAAACGTGCGAATTTGATGAAATGCCTTGATTGAAGGTCAAATGACATTATTTCTCAACGATTATTTTTTGAGAGTGGTATAACAATATATAATGAGGGTGGAAAAAAGAATGTTTGGAAAAAAATTTCAAAATATAACTAAAAACATTTTCGCACGGTGCGAAATGTTCTCATTTGAAAATTTTCCTATATATATATATATATATGTATGTATGCATGTGTGTGTATGTAAGATGTATAACTTTTAATAAATCTAGGATAATATTGAAAATTACGCAGCAAAGGTCTTTAAACTGAGTTATACAACCAATCACTATGTAAAACTACAGTGGTGTGCGGCTTATGTGCTACTCTAGAAGAAGAGAGACAAAAAGCAAGAAGAAACTTGAGAAAGAAGCATTATAAAGAAAAGGTCTAAAACAATCATTATATTATATGGGAGGTGATTAACCATAAGTGGTAGTGTAGAGCAAGGATTGAGGTCTCGCCCAATACCGATTGGTATCGGGCGTTTCGGACCGGTACCCGCCCAGTACCGGTCCGAAACTGAAAGCCGAAATCGGTATATATATATACACACACACATATACATATACATACATACATATATATACATATATATATACACTAGTCATAACATGTGCCGCCCGCGGACACGGTTCATTTAAGATTTTCCCCGCGAAATTTTTGTTCCCAAAAAATTATTTCAACAGCCAAAATTTAAAAGAACAATTAGCGTAAAAATATTTAGAGGCACGGACGCCTTCGGCGCGGAACAACAAATTCGACGCAGGCGCCTTCAACACAGAATAACAAATTCGACGCGGAACAACAAATTCGGCGTTGGCGCCTTCGGCGCGGAATAACAAATTAGCATAGAACAACAAATTCGGCACGGGCACCTTCGGCGTGTAACAACAAACTAGCGTAAAAAATCGGCGTGGGCGCCTTTGGCGCGGAACAACAAATTAGCTCTCCACAAATTTCGCTCCATAAATTATGAGTGTTGTGGGTGATGTGTTGTACGTATATTTAGTTACCTTTTGGTTGATGGCGGAGCCATTTTTGGAACTTGTACACATGAGCTTTGACAACTTAGTTAGCCATGATTACTTTTTGTAAAGTAAGGTTAAATTTTGTTCCAGAATTTTGGAAGCTTGCGTATTGACATTTTTGTTCTTCCTTGTGAGTTCAAGGTTGATACTTATAGAGTTTATCTTCATGGGTGACATGTTCAATCTGCATGATATGGAGTGCATGATCTGGATAATGAGTGAGGTGCCATTGGATGTTTTGTTTTTCCATAAAAATTTCAAAATTTTGAGTTTTCCAACCAAATTGATTCCCCTCAAAACTTTCTCAAAACTCATCTCAACATTTTATTTCCCAAGATCAAATCTCAGCCACTCTTTATCTTATCCTAGTCAGCCCTAGAATTCAAAAAAGGTTGTCAAATGTATAATATATTTTTTGAAAGGTAAGTGAGTGTATATATAAATATAAACATGTAACTGTATCAGGGCTGGCACCAACAAGTAGAGCAGGTAAGGGAGAGGCTGGAAAGCAGTCACCTTACACCAGAACTATCAGGCACGAACCAAGAAAGGAAAAACTGTACTGGGGAGGCACACAAAACCGGCCTAAGAAAGCCCCCATTTCCCAAAAATAAGACGATCCACATGATCTATATCATCCAGGTCACAAGCGACAATGGCATCAAAAATATCAGAAGAGATCCTAGGAGGAGGACATCCTTGGGGGACGCCCAAGAACGAAAAATCCGGATGTTCATCTCCTTCCATAAGGGCCAAACGACCGCAGAGAAGACTAACATGGATAGCTTACTATGAGTGGTTTTCCCCTTGATTTAAATGTATTATATATATATATATATATATATAATTCATCGGAATTAAAACAACATAGTACAACGTATAGTAAATAGAGCCTATAATACATCCAGCTCCTCTGGCATCAAGCAGGAGCAAATGTGATAAGGAAGCAGGCGCTCATTCCCAGACCCGAATATCATCGTCCAGTTGGCAACCAAGGTTTGCCAATGCATTAGCACAGAAGTTTGCCTCTTGAAGAACATGTCGCATGGTACAAAATCAAAATCGTGGTCGCATGGTACAAAGTTGAAATCGTGAAATGAGCTCTCAAATATCAAGTAGCAAACTCAATAGTGGATGGGAGGAAACATCAGTCGAATCAAGAAACAAAAGATTCGACTCTGGAGTCTGATTCACATACAATATTACGGAAGCCTCGGCTCCATGCAAGGTCCAACCGAAAACGAATAGCTTGGAGCTCCGTATTAAGATTAGTACCATGCCCGTCATATGCTGAAAAGCCCAGGAGCCATCCACCCATGTCATTGTGAAAGATGTCACATGTCCCGGAGATTCCTAAATTTCCTTTACTTGCGCCCCATCAACATTAAGTTTGACCACTCCACAATCAGGTGGGCACCACCTAACTATCAAAGGAATGGAGTGAACCTCCATAGTTGTACCATAAACTCGTGCCATCTCTGCTGCAATGGAAGCAACAAGTCGAACAGTGTAAGTGTCCTCAGTACCTTCTGCAATGTCTGAAACCCCCCTTCTGCACCTAGCACCCTATATCGTCCACACACATAGGTCGCAAAGAGATTTCATTGAGTAAGGAGATAGCTTGAAGCATGCAAGAAAGCCTTCAACCAGTCTGATAAGCAAATGTCATGGAAGTCACTAGAAGCCGAATGAGGAAAGAAGGTAGTCCACACATTTCTAGCCTCAACGCAATCGCATAATACATGTATAGCAGTCTCCGTTGTTACCCCCACAGATGGGGCACAAATCTGAATCTACAATGCCCCAGTGAAAACACAAGGAATTGGTTGCAATCATATCCTTTAAAGCTAACCTGAAGAAATAAAGTCACCGAGACGGAAGGGGTAGCTTCCAGATCCATGAATGGTGATCAGCCGATAGTAGGCTATGGTGCTCTAACAACAGTCAATACGAAGATTGAGAAATAAATTGTACATTAGACGTGAGGGTGCCATATGTATCTGTCATGCATAATCATGACCTTTGGCAGTGGATAGGACAAAATCTGTTGAGATTCTCATGAAAATGCAGGAATAACTTGCCCACATCCCAAGAACCATTATGGACAAATTGATGGACAAGTTGTGGGGCTGTAGCCAACCCGCACGAGGGAGAGACAATTGTCACCAGAGGCTTGCCTAGCCAATTATCACCCCAAAATTTAGTGGTTGTTCTATCACCAATCTTGCTTCACAAGTCCTTTCTTCAAGCTCCGCATCCCATGTACTGAACTACGCCAGGAATATGATCACGAAAAAGTTAGCTTGTCAATGGTATAGATAAAAGAGATTATGTCTCTATACTTTGTCTTATAAAACTGAACCCAAATAGAATTCGGTTCCATCAAGAATCTCCACGCCAATCTTTGCAGAAGAACATCATTATGCCATGTCATGCATCGAATCCCAAGACCTCCTAGTTTCTTTGGCTTACACACCTTCCAACTAACAAGATGAAGCTTCTTCTTACCCTCCATATCTCCCCACATAAACAATTTGTTCAGCTTGTTAACCTCCTTAATAGTATGCTTCGGCAAAAGAAAGTGAGCATAGAATATGTGGGAATAATAGAGGTCACTAAGCTGATTAATGTGGCTCTACCAGCCAGACTTAACAACCTCAATTTCCATCCAGATAGTTTGGAGCTAATCATCTCCACCAACTCTCTATAAGTGCCCTTGGACATTCTACCATGAAGGAGATGCACTCCCAAATACATGCCTAAATCTATGGTAGATGGAACTCCCAACGACGAACAGATACGCAAGGTATGTCAACGTCCTGCAGCTGGAGAGACAACGTCAAGATTTCTCCAGATTACTTTACATTTACCACCAGAGCAGGCACAAAGGTATCCAGAATCTCCTGAACTCTCTGAGTTTGCTGCAACGTGGCTTTCCCAAACAAAATAAGATCGGCAAAGACTAAATGTGTAATTGCATGACGCCCTTTCCCAATCATAATATATTGACATGATTTGGCTACAACAGCTTCATTAATAAGAAAACCAAGCATCTCCATGCTTAACACAAACAAGTAAGGCGATAAAGGGTCACCTTATCATAGACCTCTGAAATGTGAGAACCATTCAGAAGTTTCACCATTCCACTGAAAGTTCCGAAGAGACAAAACATGATCAACTTAATCCATGAGGTAGGAAAACCAAAAGGAGCCAAGGTTTCCTCCAAGAATCCCAACGAACGCGATTATATGCACTATCCAAATCAATCTTCAAGGCAAAAAAACCATTCCTACTCTTAGATTTCTTGATATATTATAAACAAGCTCATGTGCCACCAAAATATTGTCTGATGCATGCCTGCCTCGAATGAAACTGGCTTGTAAAGGCCCAATAAGAGCACTGAGGAATGGCCTAATTCTGCTCATCAGCGCCTTTGTAATCAATTTGTAAGATACACAGCACAATCTGATAGGGCGAAATCGATGAACCTTCTTTGGCCATTGGACATTAGGAATAAGCAACAGTAATATCTTACAAAGCTCTTTGGCAAATTCCCCTTCCACTAAAGCATCAGATACAACTGCATCAACGAATCCTTCATAGTACCCCATATTTTCTGATACACACCAGCACGGAAACCATCAATACTCGGGGCTTCCAAGGTTTATCTTAAATAAAGCTTCATGAACTTGTGCTTCCACAACCTGCCGCTCCAGCATGTCTCTATGAGAGGAGGATAAAGACGGACAATGAGGATGCGGACAAAGACGGACAATGAGGATGTGGTAGAGCCAAACCACTACACACCTCATTCCAAAAAAAGAATTTTATAGAACTCTGTAATGTGATGTTGAGGGCCCTCTCTATCCATAATCCAACCCCAGAGTTATATCGAAGCATAGAGATACGATTACTTTGTCCTCAATGTAAGGTTGCTATGTGATAAAACCTGGTATCCTATCTCCATGAAGAAGCCACTCAGTCCTAGATTTCTAAGCTCAAAACACCTCTTCTTGAGAAAGGATGTTATCGTACTCCGCAAGTTGGGGTTGAGTCTGTACATTTGATGAGATCGGTACTGAAGTAGTAGCTTCTCCACTCCATCAATTCTGTCATTAATCCATCTTTTCTTTCTGAATAAATTTCCAAAGGAGGTGTGGTTCCACACCTGAAGGTCGCCAGAAACCTACTTCAGCTTAGCAACACAATCTCCTAGAGCCTTATCCCGTAAGTAAGATAAAGAATGTTGAAAGTCTTTGACCATAAACCACATAGCCTGGTAGCAAAAAGGTTTATTCCTAAGATTTACCTGGATCACTGGTTCTAACTGCAGCAACAGAGGACAATGATGAGAGAATATCCTTGGCAGGTGTCGCACCAAAGCATAAGGGAATAGAGAACACCACAAAGAATTGGCAACCACTTTGTCCAGCCTCTCATAAACTCTGGCATATACATGTCTCTTGTTGCACCAAGTATATAAATTTCCACTAAAATGAAGGTCCAGCAGCCCACATGATGACAACATTATGTTGAAATCGTAAACACCTAGTGAGAGCGAGACTTGCTCCACCACACTTCTCCGACGACGTGAGAATGTCATTAAAATCCTCATAACCATCCATGGCATATGAACTCCCAAAGCAAACTCTTCTAACTGATCCCATAACTGCCATCGAGCCGATCTACCTGGTGGGGCATACATCAGACATCATGAATGATAAGCATCCATGTCGTTTAACCACAGCATGAATCCAATGTGGGGAGGTATGACAAAAGTCCAGATCCAACCCCTTATCATCCCAACACACCCACAATCCACCTTAGTAACCCAAAGGATCAATAATCAATGATTTATGAAAGTTGAGTTTACGTACCACCGCACGTGCTTTATACTTGGACATCCTTGGTTCCGCAATTGCAAGAAGTGAAGGTTTGAATTTCTCCAATAATTCCCGAACCCCTACCAAAAGACTCTTTTTCGACTCATCGACAATTCCAAAACAAAAAATCCATCAACAAGAGTGAGAAGTGGGTCATGTGCTATCACACTTATTGCTGCAACAATGGGCAAATAGGCAGGGGCATGGGCTCAAATCCCCAGCGACAACAGAAGCTCCGTCTTCCACCATCGCCGTCATCACCTAGGCCGGTATCAGAGCTTCATCAGAAAGGTTACGGTGCCGTGTATCCACAAGCATTAAACTATCCGTCACAGCTCCCAAACCCTCCTCCATGCTCGCAGCCGACGGACGAGTCGGGCGGTTAGAAATGTCCGATAGAGAATGGCGAGGGAGAAGAGATATGAGGGTTGGAGATTTGCGCACTGCAGCAGGCTGCACCGAGTTTGGAGATGAAAAATTTTTCCTATCAAATGGCCAAATGGGAGCATTGGTTTGATCTTTACTTGAGCCCATTTTTGGGCTTGAAGTCGATGGGCTTCCCAAAGGAGCAAAACGAGGATTATCCGGGACGTCAGGTGCAACGCAATAGAAGGCGGAGTGGGCATGGACCGGTACTAGTGAGGTTCAAATTATTGTTCGGTGGGTTGAGGTTAGTAACAGTAAGCCCAGCAGCTGGACTCTTACCCGTTTCAAATGAAGCAGCATCAAGCTCCGCAATCTCAGCCGATAATGCCTCAAAATCGTGAACCTGAACACGTAACTTCTCCCCCCCTTCCCAGAGGCAGTTCCTGGGAGTCTGTTAGAGCTCCGACGAGTGCGGCCGTCACGGTCGACGAGCCAAGGCCCAAACTTAGCCGGCGGCGGTGTGTGAATGGTAAAAGAAGTTTGTTTTCCAGAGGACGATAGATCGGCCAACGCCATAGGAAGTTTGATGTTCAGTGGCGGCATCAGGTTTCTGGAGATCCGACGCCTTAATCTTCTTCATACTTCTCTTCAGATTATCCTCCTCCCCCTCAAGTGCTTTCTCCCCTGTCTTCCCATGTTCTTTCGACGCTCAGTACCATTTCGTCAATAAGATTCAATTTCTAAAAAAATAACTTCTATACATCTGATATATTTAAAAAGAGAAAAAAAGGATGAATGACATCTAGTTCTTAAGAATCACCTAGGAGCTTAAGCAGCCAAGCTGATAGGCTAATTCACCTTTTTCATGCTTTTAGATCATTGTATCACAAAAATCTGTTCAATCATTCATGCTCCAAAACTGTGTGATGATTCATTTTTTAAATTTCTTATTCCAGACAAACAGTTTTTAAAATATCATTCACCAGAAAGTAGAATATATATAACTCGATCAAGTTAAAGTATGATTCTCAGCAAACGGTGGCTTTTTAACATAAAAAGAATATCAATATTTTTAAGGACAATACTATAGTTTGGGCTAAATAAAATCAAGTAGTACCATGTACAAGCGAAATTGTTTGTGCCCATCCTTGTCCTGAATTGAGATCACAATCTTTTTTCGGTCGGCTTTCTTTGATGGAAGCTCCTCTCTTGGCTCGGCGTCAGATTTTTCTGGGTTACTAGTATCCTTTTTGGTAGATGCCGTCACTAACTTCAAGATATCTTCAGCAGATTGAGCCAACGATGCTAATTCCTTCTTCTTTAACCTGTGTTTCACAAGTATTGTGAAAATACGACATCAGTGTTTGGGTCTAATGAAGAAATTCAGAAGGATGATCTTTCAAAGACGAAGATTTACCATGGTTAGATTACAGTAGTTTTCTGACACATGCAAATGCAAATGCAGTTAAAATAAAAATACATAATTTCACAAAGTAGAAAATCATCAAAAATAATCTTTCAGAAATCAGAACATAAATTAATCATAAACACAATTACAGTTCATACGTTTTATGTAGTTATGCAATTTTGTCATGCAAGACTTCTTCAAAGCCAGACATTAAAACAGTTTTCGGTTTGTTATGATACTTGTGCCACACATATTTGTTCTACTATTAAATTAGTCATATCCTCACAAGTTCTGCTAGGTACATGGTACCCTAATTTTGGCCTGCACGAAACTTGATGTTCTTTGGTGTTATTGGCAGTAGCCTTCGAGCAACTTATAGTCTTCGGACGTGTTATCAAGCTTTCGGGTAACATATTGGTATTCAAACTTATTGACACTGACCTTTAGACAACCTATTGGTCTTCAGACTTATTTGCCTTCAAGCAAGCCTATGGCAGGATTAGTGCATACAGCCTCTAGGTGACTTTTGTTGTTATTATGAAATAATGTTTTAAATTTATCATTTTGATTTTTGCCATTGTAACTTTCTTTGAAATCTTTTACACTATAAAGTGATTTGGATTTTTTATATTTAATTTATATTCGCCGTTAATTCCTTTAAACTTGTCTTATTAACTTGTATGGTCTATTCTGTTTACTCAATTGAGTTTTCAGTGGGTAACTTACCCACTGTCTACAGCTTTTTTCAGATCCACCGCAAATGTCAATTGGGATCGTAACTATAGTTGTAGAAAGATCATAGAAGTTGTAGTTGTAGTTCAACAAAAATATTATTTCTTTTAGTATCAAGATAGTTTAGTTTTGTAACCAAGAATTGTATTAATACTAGAAATAACTCGTGCACACAGTGCACGGCATCAAAAAAATCCCCACATATAAGATGCGGTGCACGCGCGAGGAGCGAGAAGTGTGGATGTGTGTGGGCATCGTCGGGGGATAAAAGGGGAAAATCATGGGCTAAACTACAAAAAAACATTGATGGTAAAGTACAACAATTCCAATGGCAAACCCGTAAATATGTGTAAGGGGATGGGCATTTGGGGTTGATGAAGAAGCAATGGCAAGCTTGCAAATAAGGGGATTTGGGGCATTTAACCCAAATCTCCAAAGCCACACCCCAAAGCAAGCCCAAAATCCCTCCCACCTCCAAGTGGCCTCCACCATGATGAGGTGGCAAAGCCTAGGTCAATTCTTTGTCTCATTGGGCTTGTCCTAGTAGGACAAAGGTCCTCTTTTGTATAATAGATTATTGGAGATAGATGATTTCATTGAATTATTGACATTATTCTCTTTGGAGTTGGTTACATTTAATGACTAATTTAAAATGTTTGATTCCTTTTATTCTTGCTCTAAATGTATATAGTAGGCATGGCAAGTGTGATGGGGTCAGCGGGTTGAAATTAAAGAACTAATTAAATATTTATAAAGTTAACAAATAAATATGTTAAAAGCCTCTCATCACAGAAATCAAATGATCGCCGACTTCAACGCCTCACAAATTGAAGATTCACTCGAATAAAAGAGTCTTTCTTCAAAAAGAAAGAACTGTAAAAGGACTCAAAGGTTAAAAGTTTAAACTGACTCAAACTCCTAAAAATTAATTGAAACCCCTAAAGAAAATCAAACTTCTTTTTCATCTACGATTAAGAGTCCTTTCTTGATTATGATCTGTTTCAATTCCAATAGAACTTACATATAGCCCATGTGTGTTTCGCAACAAATCTTCCATGGTTGGAGAAAACTTGACCTTTAATCTGTAAGTATGCAATATGAAGAGATTCAAACAACTATATCGGGATTAACGATCTAGTTGTGGCAATGACAAGTATAGGAATGATGCAATAACTAGTGGTGTGTTGGTAATGGATCGGTTAGGATTAATAAAGCATATGTGATCTACCTCAAATTTAACAAATGACTTGAACAACAACTCACACTGGACTCAACATGAGGTGTTGACAGACTCTAACCTCTAACCTCTGATTTTATATCAAGTTGTAGCTCTATCCTAGGATTGGGCTTGTGATGGGAATCCAACTGGGATTTGAATTAATCTATTTAATGTTTAAGTCAGTTTAGTTTTATAGCCTTTGATCTCTTTTGTAATTTTCTATTTGGGCCTTTTTAAAGTTTCTTTTTAAGGAATTTGAGTCATTTTTGAGATTATTGTTCCAAGAAACTCCTTTATTTTATTTAAAAGTCTTTATTTAAAGCCATTTAGGAGTTTGAGTATAAATCAAATTAGTCTTTGTTTTACATATATATGCCCTTGTATTTCAACTTTTTAGGATTGAATAAAATTTAAAGTTATGTAAGCGATGTGTGTCCCTTAAAAATTTTAAGCATAAGAGGCGTGAAAGTATGCTTGGTTGCATGGGCGTGAGGTCGAAATATCCGCGTGAGAGGTATTAAAGTCGATAATCATCATATTCACGTGGTTAAATACATAAACATATATATCCTTTAGATTATTCTACCACAATTTTTCAACCATATATTTCACGCTTCTATTCTGCATCAAGCTAGTATCAAAGCTAAATTCGTATTTTTTTTACCATATCATGTCCTTCCATTAGATTTAATGTTAGTTCGTAAAAAATCATTGTTACAACCATGGATTAAGGTTTCGGCCGAAACCATTAGGTTTCGGCCGTTTCGGACCGGTCTCGGAGGGGACCAGTCCGAAACCCCCTCCGTTTCTCGGTATCGGCCGAAACCGGCGGGTTTCGGCCGGTACCGGCCGAAACCGGCCAGTTTCGGCCGATACCGATGAGCTTCAGCATAAAAAAAAGAAGAGCAAAAAAAATAGAAGAAAAGGAAGAAGAAGAAGAAGAAAAAGGGCATTCAAAAATAAATTCAAAAAAAACAAGAAGAAAACGCAGAAGAAGTCGAAGAAGAGACAAGCGTACCTGGTCGATCGCCGTCGCCGCCCTCCCACCGACAGCACGCCGCTCTCCCGCCGCCTTCGGAAGCATGGGCCGCCGTCACCCGTCGCCACCTGAGAGCTCGCCCGCCTCCCGCCTCGCACTCGTTGCCCTCCACTTGCCGCTGAAATATTTGGGGGGAGAGAGAGAGAGCAAAGAAATAATTAACGGAGGGCTGAGGGCAGTAGATATTTTAGGTTGCAAATTTTTAAATAAGTGTTATATGCACAAAGTAAAACAGTGGTGCGCAAAGAAACTCCACTTATTTTTTTATTACAAACTTGTAAATAAGCTGTATGTGTGCAGAGCAAAATGGTGGTGCGCATAGCAACCCTCCAGTTGCTTTTTTTAATAGCAAACGTGTAAATAAGCTGTATGTGCACAGAGTAAAACGGTGGTGCGCAAAGCAATTCTCCACCTCAAGTATATGTTTCCAGTATTTAAAATATAAATATATATATACAAAAATTTATAAATACATATTATTAACACAAATTTGACAAATATTTGATAGTATATGATTTATACTTTAGTTTTTTAAGTATTTGATAGTATCTGATATGTTTTAAGTATTTTAAAGTTAAAACTACCGATACCGAAACTTACTTCCGAAACCACCGAAACGGACGATACCGATACCGATACCTAAATTTTGGGAGGAGCGATACCGAGACCGAAACCGAAACCTAAAACCTTGGTTACAACAAAGGAAAAAATAATGAAATAATTGTTCGTCTGAATCATTTTTAATCTTTTGCACCCATAAAAATAAAAATCCCAAAATTCCCACTAACTTTGTTACCGCTGTAGTTGCCTTATCTTCGTCAACCACCACCGACCTTATAAACAGATCTACCGGAGTCCATCGCCATCGAAGCCCTCATCAATGATCAGAGCCCTAATCATCTTCCTCATTATAAATATCCAACATCTCAATCATTTGTCATCATTGTCGCAGTTGATCATCATCGATATCAGATCTAGAGCCACATCCTCCTCTTCACCCATGCATATCACTTCAATACCCAGCACATCATCCACTTCATACTCCATCGTCGAAATGTCATCACCATAATTTCAATGATATCCCATCATCATTAGGTTTAAGATGTAAAGACAGCCTCACCTGCACGAATCATCATCGTTAACATCACCTACAGGCTACAGTCACCACTTTCATCGTCCTCTTCTCTTATCATCATCGTCAAGTTCACCTCCAGCAACGCCACCCTCGTCGTTGTTCATGTGGTTTATACTTGTCGCCTTCATTATCTTTGACAGTCGACAGAGCCACCTCCTCCATCTTCCTCCATCGTCATCGTCATCATCAAGCCTTACTATTGACATCGTTAAAAGAGCCAAATGCATCTTCCTTCTCGTTGTTGTCATATTCTTCCAACTGAAGATCCAATTGAACGTTGTTACCGTGGTTTTTCATCGCCGCCACCGCCTCCTTGACCGCCGCCATTGACAAAGCCCTAGCCCACTACGATGGGGAGAATTGGTACCAGTAGAGTCCACTGAGGATCCAACCCAAAGCTATTTAAGTTCAGGTAGAATATCTAACCCAATCTAGTTAATTAAGTCCAATTCAAATTTGATTTCAGCAACAAACCTGACCAATGTTTTTTATATTATTTTAATTTTACATGCTGCTACAATAACTTTTGAGAATTTTCAAAGGGTATTAAGAAATTTGAACTGATTTTTCCAGAAGGTTTGATGTTTTGGTTGGAGATTCTGAAGCCTTTTAAGCCGTCCATTTAAGCCAACTCAACCCAATTTTTGAAGTCGTGTAAGTTATTTTGAATAGATTTTGAAGCTTCTTGAACACAGTTCAGCGTGCTATTATGAGAATCATTATTACAACTCTTCTCAACGCGTGTATCGTCGTCCAACACGATTTTCTAAGTATCGTCTATTCTTAATTGTTCCTACTTTTCAAGGTTATTATGATCGTGAAGATTATGAAGTCAAGAAGATTATGAAAGTCGTGATTTTCTAATAATTAAAGTATGATCAAGGTTGTACATGATAATCTTTTATCAAAGAAAATTTTCAATATCGATACCTCCCCAAACATCATTCACCTCCACTGATATCAAATTCAAGGGCTGAAACCCATCGAAGAATGATGATATTAAACAAACTAATACAAGAAACAAAGATGAGTTTTCAAGAGTTGCGAAATAAACTTCCCGATCCAGAGCCAAAACTCGAATTAAAGTCTAAGACCGAGTTTGTGATCAAGCGCAAGCAAGAGCAAGAGCTCCAGTTTGATTTTCGGATCAAGTTTGTGTCCAACCCTGAATCTGCAATTGAGTATAATCATATCTTGATTTTGAGATGAAGCAACAATTACCTAAATTGATGCCTAAATTAGAGCCCATATTGAAACAGCTATCTGAGCTACATGTTGCACTTGAGGAAGTTGAGCACATCAAGTTTATCATCCCATATTCTCCATAACCGACCAGCAAGCAGATTTTGCACCCTTTCTTATCTATCGTGACTTTGGTAGATTCTCGCAAAGATGCTCATCCGAACGCATATATCTTACTTCATTTTAAAATTCAAGAACAATTATTCTCACGCTACAAAAGCTTGCTAACTTTTGTTGGATTACACATCTTCATCACTATGTAGTGAATTTTTTTAAGGCTGGTGAGAATTATGAAAATCCAACTAGAATTCGAACTAAGCTAGTTAGTGTTTGAGTTAACTTAGTTTTATAGTCTTTGAGCCCTTCTATAATTTACTATTTGGCTCTTTTTTGGGTTTTCTTTTCTAAGAAATTAGTCATTTTGATTTTTAATTTCTATGAAACTCTTTTATTTTATTTAGGCATCTTTATTTCAATCTATTTAAGAATTTAAGTATGAGTCAAATTAATCTTTGGTTTAAATGTATAAAAGATCTTGTATTTCAAATTTAGTTATGAGAAATTGAATAAAATTTAAAGTTAGGTAAATAATGTTTCACTAGAAAATTTTAAGCGTAGGAGACAAGAGGGTGAGACTATTTGTCCGTGTATGAAGTCCAAAAAAATCTCCATTTGCACAGCATTGGAGTCGGTAGTTATCGGATTCACATGGTAAGAGACCAAAACCCCTATTTATCCTTTATATTAGTTCTTCCATAATCGCCACACCATATCTTTCCCAATTCTGTTCCGCATCAGTTTGGGCTCAAGTTTGGGCTCATTATCTAACTCAAAATGTGTTTTTAGTTCTCGATCAGGCTTAGGCTCAGTCTCGATATCAAGCTTAAACCAGACGCAAGCTCAATCTCAAACTCAAGCTTGATTTCAGACTCGGGCATAAGCTTAAGGTTTTTATTTGTATTTTTATTTTATTTTGAATTTATGTCTTTTAGTTATTTTTGCGTCTTTATTTTAGTTTTCAGTGTTTTGGTATGTAGTCTCACATCGAATGGGAGAAGTGTTGACATGTAAGTCTACATAAAGGCTCCTAGACTTGTATCTTTGATCAATTAATCAATCAATGGAGAAATCACATGAGAAATTTTCTTCAAAACCTGATAGCATCACCTTTTCTTAGTGTGAAGCCTCGAAAAATATTGGTGAGAAGCCAAGAAACCTTGGTTATCCAATTTCATCCGTAAATCGTCCACCAAATCCCTAAATTCCATCTCTCCTGCATTAAGTTGGTATCAAAGCCAAAGATCACATCTTCGCTCTTTTCCAATCCCAAATCCAAAAAATCAAAATCTCAAAAAAAAACTAAAAACCATAATTCTCATATCAGCCGTCGCCCTCTTCCAAAACCCTAATTTTCGTCACCTCTTTTCATCAATTCCTGCGATGCCACCATCAACAGCCGAAACAAAACCCTAACTCTCAATTCCTCGCCGCCACAAGCTCCGACGGCCATCGAACACACGCGCATCGTCACCGTCATCGGTGATCTACTCCAAACTCCTTAAACATCCAACATCACCCGCTGACCACCGCATCCTCCTTCGTCGACCAACGTCACAAGTCGTCGATCCGACTAAAACAACCCCACAGCCGTCAACGACCGACAAGAATCAACATCGACGTGTTGAGAGCTCGCAAGACCACTACGTTATACTTTTGACATGCGTCGATGAGATTTCTGGTGCCGATCTGAGCATCCGACCCCATCAGAAGGTGCGCAAATCCTAGGCGAATGTACAACAACAAAGCTTCCGGCAAACCTTCGTGAAATTTCGCTAGAAAAAGCATCGACGCCAACTGTACCGACTCTGCTACAATGTCGACTCGGTCGAGCCGACCATGAGCGCCGGTCAACTGTCCAGCCGAGCCAGTTGACCCGGTCAACGCCCAACATTAAGCCGTCTAATTTTTTAGGAAATTTTCAGCTTATTTTCAGGAAATTTTCTGTGCAGCTTCACTATTTTGACGGTTCTGGATCCATTTGAAACCCAAATTCAGTACTGCTCGCGCCAATAGATATCTGACTTAACCAACTACGCAAAGGTACTCTACATACAAGAAGATTTGCTCTAAATTATGGAAGATAATGATTACTTCGAGGATAATTACTACAAGACTTATTCTTCTCGCATAATATATGATTGGATCACATACTTTTATGTCTTCGAAGAAAGGTACGGATATGATGATTGGAAAACCCATCACGCATTCAAAAATATAAATATGCATATCACGCATTCAAAGGAGAAACATGATCCCGGTATATGCGACTTCCACGTCATAGTCGTCGGTGGCCAATATTCAAATTCCATCTTCAAGATCGCTATTCTTCCCAGCATCGATATATTCCACAGGTATCCAGAAATCCTCAAGCACAAAGGTGAAGATATGATCAGAAGAAGAGATAAATGAGAGCAACAAGTGAATTCTTCAAGCGATCGAACAATGAGAAAGGGAACGATAGAATAAACTCAAGTCAGATCATAAACCAGATATTGACCCAGTATCACAGTTAGAGCCCGAGCCTGACTAAGAAAAAGGCAATATTGGAGAAAAAACTAGAACCTGAGCCCGAGCCTAAACGAGAATTTGATCCAGTACTGCATTATAGGCCGAAGACAGAACTTGATCTAGCACTGCAATCTAAGTCAAAACCTTATCTGTGGAGCGTATGCCAAAACTGTCGAAAGAAGCACTGCTGATTTCAATTGAGCACATTGAATTTGTTATCATAGATCTTCCTCTAACCAACAAACAGGTGCCGAATACTTTTCTATCTTTCATGATAGGAATATGAATAAAAGATTTCTGTGTTTTTTTATTTTATTTTGAAACAGTCTCTTAGTTATTTTTGAGTCTTTATATTAGTTTTAAGTATTTTGGTATTTAGTCCCACATCGAATGGGAGAAGGGAAGTGTTGAGATGTAAGGCTATATAAAGGCTACTAGACTTATCTTTGATAGATCGATCGATCAATCGATAAAAAATCAAATGAGCAATTTTCTCTAAAGCCTGAGAAAGGTTCCCATTTCTTGGTGAAAGCCTCGGAAAATCTTGGCGAGAAGCCAAGAAACCTGAGTATCTAATTGCTTCCCCAGATCCTCCACCAAATCCTAAATTCCATCCCTACTGCATCACTATGGCTACTTTGCCTTTAGTTCTGATCCAGCAATGCTCTACTTCAAATGCTGGGTCTCAGACTCAAATTGTGACACCGGCTAAGGCTTGGGCACAAGCTCCACCTCTAACATTTTGGATGCACCTCTTGAATTCATGGCAGCTACCTTTATAAGAATACACGGTCGCCACCACTAGAATCTCATTTTGCCTGAATGGTTATCATGGCGAGAACGTCATACCATAAATAGAGTATGTAACACCATAAGTATTAGGTGAATACTCTCTTATCAGCATGCATACATATATCTATTTTATAAAATAGGGA
The DNA here is from genome assembly GCA_030789695.1 of Scilla litardierei. NCBI lineage: Eukaryota > Viridiplantae > Streptophyta > Magnoliopsida > Asparagales > Asparagaceae > Scilla > Scilla litardierei. The sequence goes on along the minus strand of JAULAV010001760.1, from coordinate 61,230 downwards.
TGTTATCAAGAGATTTTGGATAAGAGTTTTTGGATAAGAGTTGAGAAATTGGGTATAAAGGAGGGATGTTATAAGAGAAATTGGATAAGATAAGAGAAATTGGATAGATGAAGAGAAATTGAGTTTGAAATTTTAAGTTTGAAACAAAATTTTTGGGGGGAAAATTAAATTTTGGTGGAAGAAAAGTGATCTCTCTCCCCCAACCGTAAAAAACATCAGCCCACGGTGAAAAATTTTCAGCAAATGAATACGGAAGGGCAGAGAGAGTGGAGCATGATGGGGATCGGTGGCGGCTGCGGCGGCAACGTCGTCAGTCTTAGCACGGACGACTTCAACAACAATAACAGCATCAGCAATAAGAGAGATGAGGCCGAGAGCAGATCAGGAAGCGACAACCTAGACGGTGGGGGCTCAGGCGATGGCATCGAACAAGGGAATCTCTGCAAGAAGCAGCGCTACCTTCGCCACACCCCTCAACAGATCCAAGTACTCAAAGCGTAATTAACCCTTTTGCCCCCCCCCCATTTCAATTGGCGACACTAATGCTTACTGTATTTTCCTGTGTAATTCAGTCTGTTTAAAGAGTGCCCTTGCCCTGATGAGAAGCAAAGGCTTGAGCTGAGCAAGCGCCTCTCCCTCGAGAGCCGTCAGGTCAAGTTCTGGTTCCGAAATTGCCGGACACAGATGAAGGTTCAACATCCATCATTGCTTCAATCTAATCTTTTTTTGTCATCGTAGGTTAGATTGTCATCGTAGCGGCCCGGCGATCCTCGGTTAGATTGTCATCGTAGTGGTCTATCGATTTCAAGAAAGTCGCCATCAAATTGATCCAAGGTCTCCATGTTTCTGATCTATTTGCCAACCCAAGGTTTTGTGTTTGCAGAATTTCCTTTTTTTGTTATTTGACGACGACGACGACTGATAAACACTAGCGGACTGATTTTGTTTTGTATTTCTGTTCTATCAGGGATGTTTCTTTTTTCACGATCTCCCATGGCATGTCTTTTTCCATTCTAGGGTTTAGTGGCCCGATCTTTTTGTGTACGAATTGCTAGAAATGATTTGGTTAAAGTATTCATTTTAAGTTCTATTTCATAGCAAGTGATATTATTGATCTAATTTTTTTGTTCGCCTCGCACAGTTTTGGGAGTTTATTAGGGAAGCTGTTGAAAATTTTAGTCTCTGAAATGGCATTTTATTTTTAGGCGATGGTTGTAGGATGTTGGTTGTAAGTCTATTTTGCATGCGACCCATGTGTTAAAACTACACTGATTTATGACGCTTTGAATTTGATGCATGATATTCTTTTTTGAGGATTGATTATTTTTTGGGTGCAAACTGTACGACATAGAAAATTCACGTAGAGGATTTTTAATTATTATAGCATATGTTTTTATTTTCATCAGAATTTATCACTGAGATCACAAATTTTCAAATCTCATTTTTCATTTAATAAGGTTATATTCTCAACACAAAGTTTTGCATTATGAAGAGACATCCAGCTGATTGACCATTCACTGTAGCTTATCACTGTTCATGGCATGATTAACATTATTAACGATCCATTCATATATGATTTTTTTATTGATAACTGTATTGCTTCTTTATTTGAGTCCATATGACACTTTCATAGCAGGATTAACATTATTAACAATCCATTCATATATGATTTTTTTTATTGATATCTGTATTGCTTATTTATTTGAGTCCATATGACTCTTAACTGACTGGTTACTCTGTGCTTTACTGGTTATAGTTTATGACTTCCAATTAGCATCATTGGTGGTGTAGGCTGTTATCACGCAGGATATACTTTATTAATTTTTCGTCTACAAGGATATAGTTGTTCATGTCAATGATTGTACATTTACTCTGATAAGAAAATGTACATTGGCTTAAAATGTGCTTAACTATGTTAATTGCAAAGCAAATTGGTCATTTATTTAAGCTCATAAGAATTCCTACCTTATTTTTATTTACAGTAATTGAAAAAGTTGTTGGTGCCAATCTAATGCTAATCTGGATGGTTTTTAAGTGTCTAGAGATACCGCTGGGAAATCCTTCAAGATCATGGAATGATTTGAAAATCTACTTGAAACAATTTGATTAGATTAAAAAATGGAATGATGAAAAATGATCTTCTTAAGACGGAGGCTACCAGCATATGAAGCTCCCTCAAACATGACTCCTGAATGTTGGCTGTCTCGATTATCTCCCCTTTTTATGCCACTTCAAGCAATGAATTACTTAAACAATTCATTTATCATTATTTGAGTTCTATCTTGGCTATCATGTAAACATCGTTGTTCCCTGTTCACTGTTCGATTCTTAGATCTCTGCCCTGTCCAGTGTTCGATTCTACAAGAAACCAACAGAGAAAGGATCGAATCTGATGGTTTTGTTAGAAGATGTCATGCTTTAGTGCGAAGATCGAATTTTACGATTGAATTTGATTTTCCATGTTCTGACCTTTAGTTTTGGGTTTTTGTTTGCAGAATATCTTTTCTTTTTGTTATTTATAGTCAGGCTTCTATCTACAATAGTCTTCCTAAGTAGATCCAAAGTGGAACCATCGATTGAATTTGATGGTTCAATGTTCTGACCTTTACCTTTAGTTCTGGGTTTTTGTTTGCAGAATTTCTTTTCTTTTTGTTATTTGTAGTCAGGCTTCTATCTGCAATAGTCTTCCTAAGTGGATCCATATCCTGAAAGTTTATATTTTTCAACATTCTAAACTTTTTCTGTACATGATATAGGTTGAGATGGCAAATGATTGTATTGGTGAGGAAGTCGAGAAAAAAGTAGCTGCATTACAAATGGAGGTGTGTTGCTTCTTGAAAATATCAGGTTCTACAAAGAAGAGAATAATGATCCAGAGTTTGCAAAGAAACTAGCGTCTCTTGCTGATATGTATGTAGCAGAATTATTGGTATGTTCCCATATGTCAATTGAAATTTGTATGTATATATATATATATATACTTGCATTTCTCATCACACACCTTAACAATCATTGATTTGTGAAAATTGATTTGTGAAAATTGATTTGATTGTTAATGCATTTCTCAGCACACACCTGTTAATGCATTGTTAACATTAACATTAACAATCAATTTTCTCAGTATATACTAACATTAATGCATTTCTTAGCCAGTTCAAATCAATTTTCTCATCACACACCTTAACAAGGTTTGATTGTTAACATTCACATGAATGGAAAACTGAGTGTTAATATTAATAGGTTTGTTTGGATCAATGCAACATTAAGGATTAAACTGACTGTTAACATTAATAGGTTTGTTTGGATTGTCCAGGTTTGTTTGGATGGAAAACCTGTTAATGTTAACACTAATGTTAATGTTAATCCTTTGTTTTTTACATTAACATTAACAGGTTTTTAACACAATTCTTGCATTAAGAGTATCAATATCATTTGAATCCTCAACTCATCACAGTTAGAAATTCATTTTTTATATTCACAGTTTGAAATGCATCACATTGAATATCACAGCATATAAAAAAAATTGAATATCACATTGAATATCACAATTTGAAATGCCATTTTTATATATCACATTGAATATCACAGTTTTATATTCAAACCCAAATAAAAACTGATATGAAACAATTTGAAATGCCATTTTTAAATTCATTTTGATATGCACAACAAAACTGCCAATTTTGATTTTTGAATGGCAATTTGAACAATTTGAAATCTGAATATTTGAATGGGATTTTGCTATGGAATACTTGAATGAATGAGTTTATACTCGGTTTAGTATTAAATTTGAACAATTTAAACAATTTAAACTCAGTTTAGTGTTAAATTTGAACAATTTTAGTGTTAAATTTGAACATTGATATGGAATCTGTTAGAGACCCATCCCATACCAGTCCTCCAACACTAGCCCATTTGTTAGAAACTCATCTCATACTAGGCTTCTAACAATAGCCTTGCTAAGGGCCCATTCCATACTAGGCCCATAACACTGGGCTCACACTCCATTTGTTAAGTATTATTGAGCATCCAACCCAAAACCAATTGGTATTAGGTGGAGAGGCCCTCTAATACTTAAACTATGTCTTTTTTTGCACTTCCGATGTGGGACTATTTTTGGGATCCTAACATACCACCACGCTTCCGACAACGCCGTCCACGGTGGCCTACTCTGGGGTGCCCACTCTAAGTGGCCCACTCTGGCCTCACCCAGGTCGCCCCCTCTTAGGTCGCTCCTTCCCCAGGTCGCCCCTTCCGCTTTCGACAAGCACCGTCACGACGGCCCACTCTGGGGTGCCCACTCTAAGTGGCCCACTCTGGCCTCACCCAGGTCGCCCCCTCTTAGGTCGCTCCTTCCCCAGGTCGCCCCTTCCGCAACGTGTGTCATAGCATGGGGCTAACTCTGATACCAATTGTTAGAGACCCATCCCATACCAGTCCTCCAACACTATCCAATTTGTTAGAAACTCATCTCATACTAGGCTTCTAACAATAGCCTTGCTAAGGGCACATCCCATACTAGGCCCATAACACTGGGCTCACACCCCATTTGTTAAGTATTATTGAGCATCCAACCCAAAACCAATTGGTATTAGGTGGAGAGGCCCTCTAATACTTAAACTATGTCTTTTTTTGCACTTCCGATGTGGGACTATTTTTGGGATCCTAACAGAATCACACTCAGATATAAAAATTGATATGGAATATTGATGTTGGTATGGTAGCAGAATATTGATATTGGTATGGAATATGCTGAATGGGTGACTATTCCATAACAAATCCCATTCAGATATAAAAGTTGCCATTTAAAATCCCACTCAGCATGAAACTGCCATTTTAACACTAAACTGAATTTAAACAATTTGAAATGCCATTTTTATACCAAGTTTTATACCATAATCAGTATCTACTGCTATAACCGGTGATTTGAAACCAATAATCAGATTTGAAACCAATAACCTGTTAAATCAATAATCAGTTCATCGGTTTTATGCCATATTCAGCTGAAAGTGATATGGCTTTGTTAGCTCTATAAAAAAATAATCAGCTTTGTGGCTTTGTTGAGTGCTTTGCACCGGTTAAAGCTATTAAAATGAAGATATGTAAACTTTCATTTGAAAGTGAACATAAATAGCAGTTTAATAGGGCTAAACTATTAAAATGAAGACCTGCAAACTGATTAAAACTGATTTTATAGCTAACAAAACTCCAATAAACTATTAAAACTGATCAGTTAGCTAACAAAGCTAACAAAGCTGATTTTGTAGCAAACAAAACTCCACTAACTATTAAAGTGAAGACCCGCAAACTGAACTTAAATATCAGCTAACAAAGCCATAAAACTGATTTGAAAGTGATATGCCATAAAACCCCAATAAACATTCAGCTAGCTCTATAAAAAACAGCTAACTGCTAGCTAGCTCCCTAACATATTTTGTCTTGCCTATAAAATTTAGTAGTTTTTATGTATCCAGCTTCAGAAATGCTAGATCATTTATGTCTCTAATGTTAACCAAAAATGCATAAATGATTTTTGCACTTCTTCAGAATTTCTGAAATCATGAATCAACGTTAACATATGACATACGTTCCTGGATCATTGCTGTCATATTCACCAAAAAATGCTTCAGAAATCATGAATGTTAACATATAACATTTATGATTTTAGAAACCAAAAACTGCTTCAGAAATCAAGTTTTAACATATGACACTGATATGGTAACCAAAAATGCTGGATCATTTATGTATCTAAACATGGTAATTAGTTCAATATCAGTTCATGTGAACATAAATGATTCAGTTCAAATGATTTATGTTGAATATAAGTTGACTATCAGTTTTAAATTTCAGTCATAAAGAAACACATTTGAATATCAGTTCAAGTTTGAATATAGAACTTCATTTTTTATATCACATTGAATATCAAGATATTCTAAAATTGGAAAATTTTGTGTTCAAATTGGCATATATGCTGGATGTGTTCAAATTATATGATGGATGTGAGTAACTAAATGTGATATGAACATATTCAAATTGGCATATATGCTGGATGGGAAATGACACAAAATTTTGTGTTCATATCACATTCAGTTGCTGGCATATATGCTGGCATATATGCTGGATCATTGTAGTTCTTCACAAAATTTTGAAGCACTTCCAGTTTGCTACATTTTTGATGCACTTCCACTTACATGGGGAATTGACAGCATCTCTCTAATCTTTGCTTGCAGGGTAGTGCTTGGCATCAACTGTTCTTCTAGATTTTTGTTGCTAACTCATGTTGTTCAGGTAAATATTGTTCATCTCTCATTTCTGTGGCTAACTCATGTTGTAGAAGCAAACGTTTAAGGGTGATATCATATCAAAAACCTAATCAAAACAGAATTTTTGATGCACTTCCAGTTTTCTAAATCATGAATATGTTGATGCTATGAACATATACATGCTAACATCATTCTAATACATGCTCTTCTAATTGTATAGAGTGAGTCCAATTTTCTTCATCAAGGGCAGCCAGACATCAGGAGCTCAGGTAAATATTGTTGATGTATTTGATTTATTTAATACACTGACTAAGATGATGCTCTGTGGATGTGCCTCTTAATTGGATCTGCGGCCACACATTATTTATTGTTGCTAGGAAAAAAATAAATTTTTGATTCTATCATTAAATGCCCATAGTTGCCGGCTATCTTAGAAGAGAAAGCTGCTACGAAGAACAGGAGGGACAGAAATGCCATATTAGGAATAGGTAATAGTAAAATGGGTATAAAACCCAAGAAGGTCAAGAAAGATGAGTTTTGGAAGGGCAAGAAAAGACAATCCATGATGAACAGGGTTACGACTTGATTCCTTACGAAGTATGACCCGTTGAGATTTAACATGTTATACAACTTCCTGTAAGAATTTTAAGGTGTTTCTGAGGAAATCAGAAAACATGCAACAATTGAACTCATCCTAAATAGACAGTTTTAACTAACATAATCTTCATGATCCTATACTCATCGGCTACTGATAGTCGCATAATATTGCTGATGCATGGTCCCAAAGACAACAATGTATCGGGTACATGGGACGGGTTCTCTAGGCTCTTCCATGAACAAGATAGATTACTTAGTTTTTGAACTCCAAGACATTTAAACGAGTTAAAGTTATTTAAACTTGACTCAATGAGTTACTGATCTGATATGAGTATCAGAAAATAGATCTGTTCCAGCTGCTCATGGTGTAAGTTTAAAGTCAATCATATACAAGATAAGTTGCAAATCAAAAATTTCATTTTTATTTCCATCAGAGTTACCTTCTTAAATCCAGATATTTGTTACTGATAATTCATCTTTATTACATGCTACCTTAAGTGAATTCCTCGTGCACTAAGGCAGTAATCACTGATTCACTCAAGATCCTCCGATCATTAAAGTTGGTTGATATGATAATAGCCGTCATCATTTGGTTATCAAGTCACATTTGAGCTAAACCTGAGCTAATTGACTCAGGTGAAGGTGTTTGTCAACTTTATTCATCATGTCTTTACTGGCTCTTGCCTTATTTGGATCATGGTCGTGACCGTGGAAGCTATATGTATTTGCAAGGCTCAAGCTGCTTCAATATACAACAACTTATAATGTCGGATAACATGTTGAAACCTTGACGTAATGATGTCTATCTTATCCGTAACCTGCCTATTTGAGGACTACTTGGTTGGACATGATAGCACTGAATATTCTCAGATTCGACCTTACATATATGTAAAAGAAATGAGCTTGGCATAAGAAATCTGAAGGATATCAATATGTCATATAGCCACGAAGTCCTCTTGAAGCCTCCCTACCGGGGACATGCACACTTCCAGCCTGAATATCTACAACAAACTGTGTTCTGTACAAGCAATCTAAAGCAATCTGGATGGCCAACTACTCTTGACACTTCTATTCTCAAAGGGTTCCCTTCTTTCGTCTAATCCTTGAGGATTTTGGTGGAGATCATTCCTCAGGTCTACAAAGAAATAAGCACTAATATTTAGCAATTCATTTTCTACTTTCTATTTTCTGTTTTTTTTATGTTCCCCCGTCCACTCATCAAATTCAATGACCATAGTCGTTATCATTAAATTGTAATTCTTCATTGAATGTTTGACAATTGGTTTCCTTGAACCAAAAACACCTTGACCAAAAAATGTATTATGCAATATACATGTTAATGTGCAAAGTTAATGTGCACATAATACATTTATGGATAATTAACAAAGATAACCAAAAAATGTTACTGCCAAAAAATTTTCTTTTGTAAACTTTGAATACATGTTTAGTTTCAAAATTTTCTTTTGTGTTGATGCAACGATGTTTTGAGGTTTCAAATTTTGAACATTTCATATTGTGTTTCCAACCTCGATGTCGATTCAAAATTTTCTTTTGTAAACTTTGACTACAAGTTGAGTTTTGAGGTTTTATACACAAATTTGAATACAGGTTGAGGTTTCAAAATATTTTGGTTTTTCTCACTGTTTTTTGTCTCATTCATTTTTTGTAGTTCATTATTAGTCATCGTTAATCCTTAATTGTAGTTCTTAATCTGTAGTCGTCATCATTGAATTGTAGTTCTTCATTGAATGTTTAACAATTTGTTTATTTGACCAAAAAACATTCTGACAATATCAAGTTCAGATTTGGCCCTTTCAGTCTCAAATTGCAAGTCAGATTGCTTAGTGAAGGAGCATCAACAATATAGAATTTGGTTGCTTGAATGTACAGAGAACTAGCATTAGGAGCATTTGTTGTACATGAGAATGTTTAAGGAGTGATTTTTGTTGTTTAATTTGATTCCTGAAAATTGTGGATTAAATTATATCACTATCAGACATGTTTTAAAAATTTGGATTAATTGTTGCAAATATATATGTACATGTGGATGATGGAAGGGCATGTCTGAGCCATTGCAACAAATACTAACACACTGGAAATGCTATGTGCCACTTATTACACAAATGTGCAGGTTTATGATGTAAGTTTGTTAATATTTGTTGCAGAAGTGAAACTAGGAAATGGACAGGTTTATGAGGTAAGTTAGTTAATCATGCATCATTTAAGTTTGTTATAGTCTATGTGAAATTTAATTGATGGCTTATTTTACAGGGAGCCGCAGTTCTGATGCTGACACCTGACACCAGATTGAAGAGGATTGAACCTGACACCAGATTCACAACACCAGATTGAACCTGACACCAATAGGAAGACTTCCCGTTGTGCTTTGCTAGGCTAGAAGGGACTTCAAGAGGCATTTTGTTGTGAATTTGTATTTGTACTATAAGTAAGGGAGGCAAGCTTGATTATTGTTGCAACACAAGAAACATATATGATGTTAGAATGCAACACAAGAAACATATATGATGTTAGAAGACTGAATCTGAACTTCAATACAAGAAACATATCCTGTCTTCCTGCATTTGCAATCTGTTTCTTTGGTGATTGGATTCTGTTGTTATTGTTATTGTGTCTTTTGAAAGTGAAATGGGGTGTGTGTGTGCGTGTTTGTGTTTGTGTTTCATCAAAATGCTGTTACTTTGTCTCGATTCGATTTGTAAAGCAACCCAGGTTTGTGTGGTAGGGCCACACACATGGTAGTATTGGGAATATATCTATAGATGCTAATGGCAAGCTGAGAATATAGTCTGAAACAAAGGAAACTTAACATATAGTCTGAAACTCAGCTCACAGGGGACCTAATTCCACACTGCAACTTATATCTCAACATTGCCTGCATCCAAATGGCACCTAACAAACAAATAGCCAGGCATCAATACAATGCAGCGCAAAACATGAATTCATCATAAGAATTTCGATGACAACTACATAATATTTTGCAATACCCACCAGGAGACTAAAATCTATAACAAAAACCTTTGACACTGATGGTGAGTCCTTCAGAATGACCAGCCATAATTTTTTGGGGAACAAAGATTTCGTAGGGGAATATCTTAAATGAACCGTGCCCTTGGGCACGGGTATATACTAGTATATATATATAAAGAGGATTTCTAGTATATAAGAAATCAAGAACACCCATGAGATCAAGAATTAATCATAGCTAGTATTTTTTTAGGAACCATGGCAAAACTTAGTATTCAGTATGCTCAAATAGGATGAATTTCGGTGTGGGTAACCCCTTGATAGGTTCTCGCATGAGAACGTGCAACAGTCTCGAGAAACATTTGAAATCTAGGACAATAAGGAATATTAGTGTTGGGTTAGCGAAATTTAAGCAACTACATGAATTTTTGGTAAAGATTCTGTTTATAATACCAAACATGTTGTAAATAATGAGTGGGAATATAGCACTAGGCCTTCAAATGTGAACTACGAGACTCTTGGATAACCATGTTCTTCTTATGATCAGATGAATTAGTGTATGTATTCATTTATCCATTCAAGAAAGACCAACAAAATAACAGTACACTATGCCAAACAGTGTATTTTAATTTCTAGTCTCTATATTTTATCCCGGAAAGAACATAGATATAAGCAAAGAATCCAAGTTGTGGTATGCGGAGACAAACTTGGAGGCCAATGGATGGCTAGAAGATTGCTAGAGATTATTGATCTCTCTCGGAAATTAGAACGCAACCTCATCAAGTTTATAGAAAGCAAAGCAAAGCGTCAAGGCACCACTTAGGACTTTTCCGCTTTAGCAAGAAGTGCTAGGTTCTCTTAGTAGTCAAATTAATCTTTTTTACACACACACATGAGCTTGTATTTTAACTTTTTAGTTATGAGAAAATGAGTAAAAATTAACATTATGCAACATGCCACTTGAAAATTTTAAGCATAAGAGACACTAGAGTGGGATTGGTTGTCTGATATGAGATCCGAAAAATCTTCATGTGGGAAGCCTTTGGAGTCGGTATGATACAACCTAGGGCTTATTTGTGGGGGAGAGTAGGGATTTTTGTGGAGAAAACTAATGAAAAAGAGATTTTTTTTAATTTCAGATCTGAAAATAAACCAGATAATACCCCGATTCGAGATGAGGCAATCTCCCAACTTTCTATTCGAGATGAAAGTTTAAATCTCCAAGGCACCTTGGCCAATGGGTTACAAAATCAATCAAAGCATTTGAAAAAAAATCCATTAGGGCCGGCCGTAGCTAATAAGCACAATAAAAAGCAATTTTACACAAAAGCCCCCAAAAATTAAGATTTGCATACCCCCCTTCAGAATTTATGAAATGCCCCTCGAAGTAGCCAAACTTGACGCTGCGCGCATCCTCCTATAAGTTATGATCGTATCATTACTTCCCCAAAAGAGCCATCTGGCCCTCAAGGTGGAAATCTGGAAATTGATGTCTGATCACCTCACGAGACTCCAATGTAGCATCATAATCGGTAGACCTCCCCATCTGATAAGCACCTCATGGACTCCTAATGCGCTCTGGCAAACTCCCTTGACCTCATGTGGCTCGAGCAATACCTCCATGTCGTCAGTTAGGGTGGGCAGAAGGGTAGGTGATAGAGTGTGGTCTCCAACTGCGAGTCGTAGCTGTGACACGTGGAACACCGGGTGGATAGTGGATGTATCTGGTAGATGTAGGCGATACGCCACCTTTTCGATCTTGGCCACGATCTCAAAGGTCCCATAATAGCGGGCCGCCAGCTTCTCATTACTCTTATGCGCCACTGTCCTCTGTCTGTAAGGCCTTAACTTCAGATACACATTCTCACTAATCTCAAACTGCACATCCCACATATGCACGTCTGCATTGGCCCTCATTAATTGTTGTGCTCGTAGCAATTGACGCTTCAGCTCTTCCAGCATCTTGTCCCTTTCCTCCAAATACTCCACCACCTGAGACGTTGGGCTAGTATCGCGGCTGTACTGGACCAGATGTCGGGGATCACGCCCGTAGAGGATGCGAAAAGGGGTGTACTACGTCGCCGAATGATAGGTATTGTACCAGTACTCTGCCCTTGCCAACCACCTCGCCCACTGCTTCGGTGAATCGGAAGCAAAACACCGCAAGATAAGTCTCCAAGCTCCTATTCACCACCTCTTTCAGGTCGTCTATCTGTGGGTGATAGGCCATGCTCCTCCTCAATCTGGTCCCATGCACCTTGAACAAGTCCTTCCAAAAACTGCTTAGGAAGACTGTGTCACGATCTGACACAATGGAAGTGGGAAATCCATGTAAACGAACTATCTCCTTCATGAAGGTTGTGGCTACTATAACCACCGTGTATGGATGTCGTAAGGGGATAAAATGGGTGTATTACTAAGGCGGTCCACAACAAATATGACAGAATAGCCCTCAGACTGCGGAAGCCCCTCGATGAAGTCCATGTCGATATCCTCCCAGACCCTCTCAGGCAACGCCAATGGCTGAAGTAATCCTACGGGAACCATCGCTAAATAATTGTGACGCTGACAGGCGTCACACTTCGCTACTAAACGTGCGATGTCACTCTTCATCCAGGCAAGTACAGCTCCCTGGCCATTCTCATGTAGGTCTGTTGTGCCTCCGAATGACCCCCCACCAAGCTATCATGGAACACCTGAAAAATCGTCGGTATGTGGGACAGCCCACACGTAGCACCAACCGTCCCTGGTACAACAGCCTCTGATCACTCAGTGTATACCCCAGGTACTCTGTAAACCCCTGCTACAACGCCTCCCATATCAATGTCAGCCCCTCATCAGCCTTTATCTTAATCATCGAAGGCTCCTAATCCAGCAAGACTGGCACTGAAATCGTTGCTACTTCTGCCATCTCCTCCCTGCGAGACAACGCATCTGCCGCCTTGTTATCAGAGCCGGGCCGATACTGGACCTAGAACCTGTAGTGCACCATCTTGGAGAACCACTTCTGATGCTCCTCTGTAACCATGCGCTACTCCAAGAGATACTTCAGACTCCGTTGATCGGTCCGCAATATGAACCTCCTCCCAAGCAAATAAGGTCGTCACTTCTGTATAGCCAGCACTATCACCATCAGATCCCTCTCATAGACTGACTTCAGCTGTGCTCGCGCTGATAGTACCTGACTAAAATATGCTACTGGCCGTTGATCCTGCATAAGTACTGCCCCCCAGTCCATACCATGACGTGTCCGTCTCCACCACAAAAGGCCTGCTGAAATCTGGTAAAGCTAGCACGGGCACCGTCGTCATCGCCTGCTTCAGGGACTCAAACACCCTGGTCGTCTCTTCCCCCAATGAAAGTTGTCCTTTAACTGCTCTGTCAACGGCCAAGCGAGCGTGATGTACCCCTAGACGAACTTTCGATAATACTCGTCAAGCCTAAAAATCCCCGCAAGCCTCGCAACGTCGTGGTGCGGGGCCAGTCCAACATCGCAGCAATCTTTGACCTATCTACCGCCACCCCCTTTGCTAACACCACGTGACCCAAGTAATCCACCTGAGGCTGCCCAAAAAGGCACTTCTTCCTATTGTTGTACAGCTAATGCTCATGCAGCTCCTGCAACACTACCTGCAAGTGTTCTGCATGCTCCTCCAAAGTACGGCTACATATTAGTACATCATCAAAAAACACCGGCACAAACCTCCGCAAGTAGGGGCGAAAGACCTTGTTCATCAAGGCCTGAAACGTCGTTGGGGCATTCGTCAAGCCAAAGGGCATGACCAGGAACTGGTAGTGCCACTCATGCGTCCCAAATGCCATCTTGGGAACATCTGCCGCGCTCATCCGAATCTGGTGGTAGCTCATCCGAATCTGGTGGTAGCCCGAGTTCAGATCTATCTTCATGAATCGTTCGCCTCAAGCAGCTCATCGATCACCGGAATAGAGAACTTGTCAGGCACCGTCTCCTTATTCAGGGCTCTATAGTCTACACAGAAGCACCAGCTACCATCCTTCTTCACAGAACCTAGGGATACTAGTAGGGCCGCACGCTAATAGGCGATACTCCCTTCCTCAATACTATCACGTGCTCATGGTCCCGTGGGGATGGGAGACCATGTAGTGTCTGAAAGATCTCATACTGACTCAGTAGCTACTCTAACTCTGACGCTAACTCCTGCTCCCTTTGCTCACCCTCATCAAATTATAGCCCCGTGAATTCCAACAAGAACCCTCCTCTTGTCGACTGAAGAGCTCTAGTCATGGTCTTATAAGAAACTATGGAACGACATAGACTGTGGTCTCCCTGTAAAACTATTGTTCGTCTCCCCTCCTGATACTCCAGCTTGTCCCCCCTCCTGATACTCCAGCTTGAGAAGCTTCCAGTTGGTCTGCTACCACGTCATCCCCAGGATGATATCTGTACTCCCCAACTCCAAAGGAAGAAAGTCGGCGATGATCTGAACCCCCTGTATCGTAAGGAGCAGACCTATACACACACCACTCCTCTGCGCCACATGTCATGTCCTCAACACCACTCCAAACATGCCTATGTCACTGAGCTCCAGCCTCAACATCTCCACTAGCTGGCGGGAAATGAAATTGTGGGCAACCCTACTATCAACCAACACCGTCATCTCCAACTATACAACGTGCCCCACCAGCTTCATGGTGTGATTCGGAGTGAACCCCACCACCGAGTTAAGGGAAACCTCTGCCAAGGCAATCCGACCTCCTTGGGGTGGTCGTTTCGGTGCTCCGGTCTCTGGATCTCTTCCGTGGATGTCGTATGACCCCGTTGTGGCCCCTCGCCTTCATAGAAATCATGTTCCTCGTCACCCATCAACTGAACTGCGTCCGAGAGAAGTCCTTCGCGAAAAGGGTTAACTTTCACATTCCCCTTCGCCAAAGATCTCGCCTTTTGCTCCGGATCTAAGGGTGCCGCTTGATTGGATTCCAATTTCTTATGGATTGCGTCGAATTTGTGATTTAGGGTTTCCATGAATAGCTCAAACTTCTGATCCGTCTTGCCCCTTTGATCTTCCATCTTCTTCGTGAGTTCTTGGATTGCACCGTCAAACTTCTCATCCAACGCATCGATTCTATCCTTTGCTCTCGTAGTCGCCATGTATCGACGAGCTCTGATACCAATTTGATACAACCTATGGCTTATTTGTAGGGAGAGTATGGATTTTGTGGAGAAAACGAATAAAAGAGATTTTTATAACTTTCAAATCTGAAAATAAACAAGATAATACCCCGATTCGAGATGAGGCAACCTTCTAACTTTCTATTCGAGATGAAAGTTTATATCTCCAAGAAGGCACCTTGGCCAATGGGTTACAAAATCAATCAAAGCATTTGAAAACCCTCATTAGGGCCGGCCCTCGCTAATATGCACAATAAAAAGTAATTTTGCACAAAAGCCCCACAAAATTCAGATTTGCATAAAACCCCCAAAAATTTAGAATTTACGAAACGTCCCCGAAGTAGCCGAACTTGACGCCACGTGCCTCCTCCTATAAGTGATGATCGTATCACGGTAGTCATCATATTTTCGATGGGAGAGGCCTAAACCCTATTTATCCTCTATAGTGGCTCTTCCATAATTTCCGCAACATATCTTTCCCACTTCCGTTTCGCATCAACTTGGGCCCAAGCTTGGACTCAAAATGTGTCCCCAATTCTAAGTTTATCTCAAGCCAAGTCTCGATCTTAAGCTAAAACCAAACATAAGCTCACCTCAGACTCGGGCTCGATTTCAAACTAGGACATAAGCTCAAGCTCAGGCTTGGACTAAGGTTATTGCTACTCTACCTCTAGTTATGATCCAACAAGCTCAACTTCTAATTCTGATGATGCGGCCTTAGACTCAAATTGTGACACCAGCACATGCTCCACTTCTAACATTTTGGATGCGCCTCTTGAATTCGTGACCGCCTCCTTTTTAAGAAAACATAGTTGTCACCCCTAAAATCTCATTTTGCGTGAAGTGTTATAATGGCAAGCACGGCATACCATAAAACAAGAGTATGTATCACCATAAGTGTTAGGGGAATAGTCTCTTATCATCAAATATATAATAAGAGGGTTTCTAGCATATAAGAAACAAGGAACACACATGAATAGTCTCTTATCATCAAATATATAACTAGGGGAATAGTCTTTTATCATCCTATAGGAACACACATGAGCTTAAGAATTATTCATAGCTACCATTTTTAGGAACCATGGCAAAACTTATTATTAAGTATTCCCAAACAGGTCAGTGTGGGTGACCTCTTGAGAGGTTCTCGAGTGAGGCGATAATAGAGTCTCGTGAGACATTTGAAATCTAAGGCAATATGGAATACTAATATTGGGTTAGCGAATGTTAAGCAACTACATGGATTTTGGGTAAAGATGTTCTTTATAATACCAATTTATAAACCAAACATGTGGTAAATAATGTGTAGGTATATAGCACTATGCCTTCATATGTGAGCTATGATACTCTTGGATAACCATGTTCTTCTTATCAGCAGATAAAATCAGTGTATGTATTCATTTATCCATTCAAGAAACATTTCACTAAACACCGTATTTTAATTACTAATCTACATGCCAAAAATCCAAGTTGTGGTATGTGGAGACACATTTGGAGGCCAATGAATGGCTAGAGGACTACTAGAGGTTATTGATCTCTTTCAGAAAATAGAACACAACCTTATCAATGTTCTGGAAAGCAAAGCGAAGCAACAAGGCACTACTTCGGGTTTTAGCACTTTACCAAGAGGTGTCAAGTTTTCTTATTAGTCAAATTAATCTCTGTTTTACCTATATATATGATATTGTATTTTAGCTTTTTAGTTGTGAGAAAATGAATAAAAAGTTTTGTTACGTACACATTGCTTGCCATTTGAAAATTTTAAGCATGAGAGATGCAATGTTGGACTTGATGCCATGGTATGAGATCTATGCATGCGAAGTGTTGGAATCGGTCATCATCATATTCCCATGGTGAGAAGCTTAACATCACCCTATCTATCCTTTATATTAGTTTTTTCATAATTTTCCCATTATATCTTTCCCACTTCCGTTCCGCATCAGCTTAGGCCCGGGCTCAAAATCTTAACTCAAAATGTGTCTCTAGTTCTAAGTCTAGCCCATGCTCAGTCTCGATCTCAAGCTCAAACCATGCATAAGCTCAATCTCATACGCATGCTCAATTTCAGACTAGGGCATAAGCTCAAACTCAGGATTAGACTCAAGCTCCGGCTATTTTACCTCTAGTTCTGATATAGAACTTCTAATATGGTGATGATGAGATCATCACCTATCAGAGGCGGCGGCATAGGATGGATGTGAAATGACTAATTAGGCCAGTGGCATTTTTTGAAGATTTTGGGCTCTTTTGCCCAAGTTTTGGGTTTTCAGCGAATTATTTGTAATTTGGGCCAGTTCTACCCTATTTATGTCTTGGGAGAGAATTTCATCTCTTTTATGCTTGTTTTGAGAAGAAAACCCTAGATTAGATAGTAGAACCCTAGCCTAAGTGAGATTAAGCTTTGTCTCTTAGATCTAAAGCTTGGAGAGTTGGTTTTATCTTGAAAGAAACCCTTATTTTGTAATATTTCTCTCAAATAGATAAAAAATCCTAATTTTATTCTCTCAAAGCCTAAATTTCGCATCAAATTGGTATCAGAGCAAGGATCCATCATGGTGACAACAAGATCTAAGGAGAAGATTAAATCTTTGAAGTGATATGAAATCCATCTATGGAAAGACGTCCTCCTTGCAGGCCATGTTTAGGGAGTTCATGGAGAGCCAACGCCACCAACGCCACGAGGAGGAAAGGCCTAAAGGCAATGACTTTGTGGAGAACCCCTCGAATCTAGTGCAAAAGGGGCCAATGGTGGACAAGGGCAAAGGAATGATGATTTTTAAAGAAGAAATGCTTGAAAAGGACGAGGAATGGCGGGCGTGGGAGCAAAATCCCCTTCATAAAGGGGGATCGACAGCCGACAGCAACCGCAAGGGGGACTGTTACCCCCCAAACCCCTAGATGTGGGGACGGCGGGCCTTTAGCGGCACACGCGAAGCATCGCCAGGTCATGGCACACCGTCGGACCTTGGCGAGAGCCCGGCAAACCCCTGGTGGTCGTGTGGCCCCGGCAAATGTCTGGGGCCTCGCTAGCCCCAGCGGGCTTCTGGGCGCCTCGCAAGCCCCCATTTTCGTGGCAAGGAGGCCACGGGCCTCCTGCGCAGCTGCATGGGGCACGC
Source organism: Scilla litardierei (assembly GCA_030789695.1). NCBI lineage: Eukaryota > Viridiplantae > Streptophyta > Magnoliopsida > Asparagales > Asparagaceae > Scilla > Scilla litardierei. Next base: position 43,126 of record JAULAV010001760.1, on the reverse strand, counting down.
TAGCCCCTGCGCTGTGGTAGGGACCTCGCGAGCCCCATCCGTAGTAGCAGGGGCCCACAAGGCACCGTTCTGGCCTGAATCAAGGCTACTAGCCCCAGCGGCAATAGAAGGGACGACGGCCCAATTTTTGGGGTGCAGCAGTTCAGCGGCGCACATGGAGGAGCTTTCGGACGGCCAACTCGGGGGAAGATGACCACTTCCAGAGGTACTGTGTTCGCAATAGTGGCACTTAAGGCTTGGTGGATGATGGCGAAGACCCAGATAGAATGACATGTGGTTGGGGACCATTGCAAAGCATGAGGAGCGTGGGAAGGTAGAGGAGCCCCACAAAATGTATTTCAACAATTTCACTTTGGACAACCGAGTAGAAAAGCGGCACAGGGAATGTTTGGGACCGAGAACAGAGTTCGAAAACTGAAGGTGCCGGTCTTCGAAGGAGAGGATCCCCACTGATGGGTTTATCGCACGGAAAGGTATTATGATGTGTACTGAATGACGGAGCTGGAGAAGTTGAAGGCAGTGGGAGTGTGCTTAGAAGGGAAGACGTTGTCTTAGTTTCAGTGGAGACAACAAAGGCAACCAGTATGGTCATGGAAAGAATTTAAATATTGCGTGCTGGATCGTTTCAGACACACTCGGGGAGGGGATGTGCACGAGGAACTCCTGGCCCTACGACAAGATGGTGCGGTCAAAAACTACAGGGAAAGATTCGAAACACTTTCAGGCCGCGTGAGGGGGGTTTTCGAGGCGACATTGATGGGGAGCTTCATGAACGGGCTCAAGCCCGACATTCGGGCTGAGCTTCGCTTGCAGAGGCCGAGTAGGTTGTTGGAGATGATGGAGATAAACTCGCGGCGGAGTGACAGGTCAAGGGAGCTTGGGACGGGTCCACTTTCTGCAGTCAGGCACCTCCGGGAGGGCGACGGGTCCACTTTCTACAGTCAGGCACCTCCGGGAGGGCAACAGACCCCTGCAGGGGGTCCAGACAGGGGGAGCCCAGGCGAGCAAGGAAAGGAGCATCGGTGCACAGCCCAGTTGAATAGTTTCGACACATGACCGAGGCGAAGATACAAAACAAGAAGGCAAATGGGTTGTGTTTCCGACGTGACGAGAAGTATACCACAGATCATCATTGCCGAGACCACACCCTCCAAGTGTTACTAGTGAAGGATGATGATGAGGAGTTGGTGGAGGTGGACGAAGAAGAGACATATGAGCAGGAGCATTCCTATCCAGACGTAGCAGAAGTGTTACTCAACTCCGTAGTTGGGTTTACTCCGAACCACACTATGAAATTGATCGGAAGGATCACAGAGCAGAAGTTGGCGGTGTTGATTGATAGTGTGATCACCCATAAATTTATATCCAACCATGTGGTGGAGCAGCAGGAGTTCTAATTGATAGACACCGAGAGCTTTGGGGTGATGATAGAGACGAGGCAGGTAGAGCGAAACAGGAGAGTATGTTGAGATATGATTTTAACTCTTCAGGAGATACAAATCGTGGAAGATTTTTTGCCGCTCGACCTGGGCAGCACGGACGTGATTTTGAGCATAATGTGGTTGCAGTCCATGTGGAAGACAAAACCAACTGGAAACTACTCAGGATGGAGTTCCAGTATATGGAAAGGGTAGTGACACTTCAAAGAGACCCTAGTTTATGCCGATCCAATGTTTCCTTGAAGACCATAGTGAGGGCATTCCAGGTCGAGGGGTGGCTTTTTGGTAGAGCTACATGGGCTAGCAATAGATGAGACAGAACAGGGGCCGAACACATCTGTGGTGCAGCATGTTTTATTTCAATTTGAGGGTGTGTTTCAGGCACCTTGCGGGCTCCCTCCTCCTCGAGACCACGAGCATGCCATCGTGCTACTAAAGGATGTCTCACCGATCAGTGTGCGGCCGTACCTCCACCCTCAGGTGCAGAAGGGGGAAATTAAGAGGATGGTAGCGGATATGATTCAATCGGGGGTGATACAGCCGAGTGTGAATCCTTTCTCTAGTCTGGTACTGTTGGTGAAGAAGGACAGTACTTGGAGATTCTGTATCGATTACAAGGCCATGAACAAGGAGACAGTGTCAAACAAGTTTCTCATTCCTGCGATCGACGAGTTGTTGAATGAGCTACATGGTGCAACGGTTTTTTCAAAGATCGACTTGAAATCCGGATATCATGATATCCAGATGAGAGAGGACGTGGCGAATACCGCCTTCAGTACACACGAGGGCCATTATGAGTTCTGGTCATGCCGTTTGGCTTGACCAATGCCCCCGCCACCTATCAAGCACTTATGAACAAAGTGTTCCGTCCCTATCTGAGAAAGTTTGTGTTGGTGTTTTTTATGACATCTTAGTGTATAGCCGGTCCATGGAGGCATATGTGGAGCATTTGACGACTGTGCTACGGGAGCTGCAGAAGCATCATCTTTATGCCCAACGGAAGAAGTGCATTCAGCCAGCGAAGTGTGGATTATCTGGGTCATGTTTCTGCAGAGAGCGTGTCGGCAGACAAGTCAAAAATAGCAGCTATAGTTGAGTAGCCGCTCCCTACCAAGCTACATGCATTGAGAGGATTCTTAGGAATGACGAGCTATTACAGAAAGTTCGTCAATGGGTACAGTACCATCACCTGACCGTTGACGGAGCAGCTAAAAGACAGCTCCTGGTGGGACGAGGAGACCACCGATCTTTTGAGGCCCTCAAAGGGCCATGACGAGCATGTCGGTGCTAGCACTTCCAGACTTTAACTGGCCTTTTATGGAGACAGACATATCGAGTTATGGGTTGGAGATAGTTCTAATGCAGGATCACAAGCCAATGGCTTACTTCAGACAAGTGTTGTCGGCGAGAGCTCGGCTCAAGTCGGTCTATGAGCGCGAGCTGATGGCGGCGGTGTAGAAACGGCGACCATATTTACTTGGTCAGTGCTTCATAGTAAAAACAGATCAGAGAAGCCTTAAATACATCCTGAAGCAGAGGATGGTCACTAAGGAGCATCAAAAGCGGTTGACCAAGTTATTGGGGTATAACTTTGAAATTCACTACCGGCCAAGGTTGAAGAACAATGCAGAGGATGTGTTGTCACGAAGAGGTGAATTCACAGTTGTCTACCTTATCAGTGCCGGTCGTACTCAATTGGAAGCCCTTGCTGCAAGAGATTGAGGATGATGAGGGTCTTGCAAGATTCGATCTGCACTACTACATGACCCAACAACACATCCAGTGTATTCGTTAGAGAAACAGCGTCTCTTGTACAAGGGATGTCTGGTCTTACCGAGGAGTTCTGCTCATATTCCGAGCTTACTACAAGAGTTTAATGGGTGCACAGCAGGTGGCCACTCTAAGGTCCTCAAGACCTATCAGCACCTAGCTATAGAGCCCTTTTGGGAGGGGATGAGAACTGATGTAGCAAAAATGGTGGAAAAATAACGTCTGTCAGCATCACAAGTACCTGTCGACGGCTCATCTCTCCTTGCCAGATCGGGTCTAGGAGGTAACTATGAACTTTATCGATGACTTGCCGAAGTGAGAGGGATATTCTATCATCATGGTGTATGCACATTTCGTGGCGCTCCGACGCCCATATACATACAGCGGTGACAGTGGCGACAGCATTCATCAGGGAGATAGTGAGTTGCATGGGCTTTCAGGCTCTATTGTCATTGATCGGGATAATGTTTTTCTTAGCCACTTCTGGAAAGAGTTGTTCAGGATGCAGGAGACACTACTGAAGAGAAGCACCGCCTACCACACCCAGACGGACGGCCAGACAAAGATTGTCAACAAGAACCTCGAGACTTACCTGCGTTGCTTTGTCTCGGAGACTCCGAAGCAGTGGGTGAAGTGGCTGGTTTAGACAGAGTATTGGTACAACACGTCTTTCCAGTCATCTGATCAGACCACTCCCTTTAGAGTTTTGTATGGGCAAGATCCTCCGCATTTGCTTCACTATGGTCACCACTCCATGCTAGATTCTCAGGTGGAGCAGTATTTCGAGAAGAGGGACCGAACATTGGAGTTGAGGTGACCCTTGACAAGAGCCCAGCAGCTTATGAAAAACCAGGTAAATGAACATAGAAGAGATGTGCAGTTTGAGATGGGTAACAATGTGTATTTGAAGCTGCGACCCTATAGACAGCGCTCCTTGATGCACAAGAGGAACGAGAATCTGTCACCCGATTACTTCGATCCGTAAGTGGTTGAGGCGAGGATTGGCTAGATAGCTCATATGCTGAGATTGCCACAGAGTCAGCCATCCATCCCATCTTTTATGTGTCGCAGCTCTGTCAGGCCATCGGAAGCCATACTTCTTCCTTGTCACTACTACCGATACTGACGAATGACATGGAGGTACTTTTGGAGCCGACCGAGTTGAACGAGGTTTGTCAGGGGAGTTCAAGAGCACGGGAGGTGTTGATTAGCTGGATGGGCCTTCCAGATCATGAGACCTCGTTTGAACTTTACGGAGTTATTGCGTAGCGGTTCTCGGATTTCCACCTTGACGACAAAAGGTGGTTCTTTTGGGGAGAGTAATGATGAGATCATCTCCTATCAGAGGCGTCGATGTAGGATGGATCGTGGATCGACTAATTAGGCCATGTGCATTTTTGTGAAGATTTTGGGCACTTTTGCCAAGTTTTGGGTTTTCGGAGGGTTATTTGTGCCTTATTTATGTTTTAGGAGAGAACTTCCTCTCTTTTATACTTGTTTTTAGAAGAAAATCCTAGATTAGATAGTAGAACTCTAGCCTAAGTGAGATTAATCTTTGTCTCTCAGATCTAAAGCTTGAAGAGTTGGTTTCCTCTCGAAAGAAACCATTATTGTGTAATCCCTTTCTCTCAAATATATAAAAATCCCAGTTATTCTCTCAAACCCTAGATTTCTCAACCGGTGATGTATGTTTGAATTGAAACCATAACACCAACTCAAGCTCGGGCATGTGCTCCACTTCTAACATTTTAGATGCACATTTGAATCTGTGGCAACCTCCTCTCTAAGAATACACAGTTGCCACCCCTAAATCTCACTTTACCTAAAGTGTTATCATGGCGAACACATCGTACCATAAAACACGGAGCATGTAACAACATAAGCATGAGGGTAATAAGTCTCTTACCATCAAATATATAATAAAAGGGTTTCTAGCATGTAAGAAACAAAGAACACATATGAGTTCAAGAATTGATCATAACTAGCATTTTTAGGAACCATGGCAAAAACTTATTATTAAATATGCTCATACATGAGGAATTTCGGGGTGTGAGTAGTGACCTCTTGAGATGTTCACAAGTGAGCCGATACAATAGTCTTGAGAGACACTTGAAATCTGGGGCAATAAGGAATACTAGTGTTGGTTTAGCAAACTTTAAGCGAACTACACCAATTTTTGGAAAAGATTCTGTTTATAATACCAATTTATAATCCGAACATGTGGAAAATAATGTGTGGGTATATAACAATAGGCCTTCAAATGTGAGCTATGAGGCTCTTAGACAACCATGTTCTTATTATTTTCAGATGAATTACGGTATGTATTCATTTATCCATTCAAGAAAGAACAACAGAATAACATTACACTATGCCAAATAGTTTATTTTAATGACTAATCTCCATATTTTATACAGGAAATAACATAAATATAAGCAAAGAATCCAAGTTATGGTATGTGGAGACACGCTTGAAGGTCAATGGATGGCTAGGGGTTATTGATCTCTCTTGGAAATTAGAACACAACCTCATCAAGGTTATGGAAAGCAAAGCGCAGCGACAAGGCATCACTTAGGGTTTTAGCGCTTTAGCAAGAAGTGCCAAGTTTTCTTATTAAAAAGGGGCAGAAAGTCATTACTGAGGAAGTCAAGTGGTAAAGCAAGAAATAGTGAGAAAATTCTACAAATGTCTTTTTTACGATTGATATTGTTGAGTTATAAAACTAATATCCACTGATTTGACATTTAAGATAGCAAATGAGTGACAATATTGAGGGTAGATTATGCAGCATTGCTATGTAGTGTAGAAAGTGATACAAAATGAAAAATAAAACAAGAAATTCAGAAATTCTATCAGCCACACAAAAATAAAAAATTTATTGCTACAATTCTAATATCACATATAAACATCAACATAAGAAAGAGACTTATGCAAATCCAAACTCTGAGATAGGGCTAACGCTTTCCGGAAAGCAAAACGGATAGTGTTAGTTGTTGATTATGATAATGAAGTATGTCGTTCGGGTGATTTTTACATCAATAGACATCACGGTGTAATTTGTTGATTATGATCATGAAGGGCATACGAATAGTGATAAAGAGAATAGTGATAAAGAGATGACTGAGCATCTGACCATGTTAATTTTGAATAAGTGAGAACAAGATCATGCACCATTTTCTTTTGACGGTTGCGAGTGGGATGTTAAAAGTATGATTCTAATATGATAATTTGTTGCAATGAAAAGTCGAAGGAAGCTTATGATTGGAATTTTGGCCCATTAGGAGCGTTTTCGTAATTTTTGGATTTCCAAGTGGTTTTTCGTAACTTTCAGTTTTTGGGTTCGTTTGTACTTTGTGGTTTTCAGTTTATTATTTATAGATGCTATAGGGATAAGAGAAGTTGAGTCGAATATTGAGTGAAAATTTGTTCGAGGTTGAGATTATCCCTCTTTGATTGGAGAGCATGGCCCCCTCTCGAATTGGCGGCTTCTTTGATTGGAGAGCGCGGCCCCCTTTCGAATAAGCGGCTTGGAGGAACTAAGCCGCCTACTCGAGAGGGGGCCGTGCTCTCCAATCAAAGAGGGATAATCTCCCCATCAAACAAGTTCACTCAATATTCGACTCCCCTTTTCTAATCCACATGCATCTTATAAATATAAACTTCAAAAAGAACCCTAAACTGAAAATTACGAAAGAATTCTTCCATAGATTTCTTCAGATCCGCTGCCATTGATGCCAATATCGTTGCTCTGATACTAAATTGATAGGATCTGCTAGAATTTTGATGATAAAATTAGTGTTTTTAGGAAAGGTGAGATTTTTTTAGAAATGTATGATTTTTAGGGTTTTGATGAGAAGAATTGGGAAAATAAGGGATTTTTATTGAGAATAAACTGAAAAAAGGGATACAAGATAAGTATTTGAGTTCTATCTAAATAAACTCGCCCTCCTAAGCCGCATATTCGAGAGGGAGCCGTGCTCTCCAATCAAAGAGGGATAATCTCCACCTCAAACAAGTTTGCACTCAATATTCGACTCTCGGATTTCTAGGATATTTTTCGTAATTTTCAATTTTATGGTTCTTTTTGTAATTTGTTATTTTCAATTTATTATTTATAGGGAGCTATGGGGATTATGGTTCTTTTTGTAATTTGTTATTTTCATTTAATTATTTATAGGGAGATATGGGAATTAGAGAAAGGGAGCCGAATATTGAGTGAAAACTTGTTTGAGATGGAGATTAACCCTCTTTGATTGGAAAGTGTGGCCCCCTTTCGAATAGGCGGCTTGGGAGAGTGAGTTCCTCTTGAAAGAATCCACATATCTTTTGTATCTCTTTTATTTTCTAGGAGGTTTTTGTAATATTTAGTTTTAGGGTTCTTTTTGTAATTTGTTATTTTCAGTTTTTTATTTATAAAGGCTACGACGACTAGAAAAGGAGTGTCGAATGTTGAGTGAAGCCTTATTTGATGTGGACCTTATCCCTCTTTGATTGGAGAGCATAGGCGGCTTGGGAGAGCGAGTTTCTCTCGAAAAAAACTAAAATACGTATCTTGTAACCCCTTTATTTTCAGTTTATTCACAATAAGAATCCCTCCTTTTCCCCAATTATTCTCACCAAAATTCTACATTTCTCATAAAAATCCCATCTTTTCAATAAAAACCCTAATTTTATCGTCAAAATCCTAGCAGACCCTATCATTTACTTCCATCATTTTTGCATTTATGTGGACATTTTAACAATGTAAGATAGCATTTGACCCACTTTTATTAATTAAATTATGGCATGAAGACATTAGCAATTATAATGACAGTGGTCTGCGTAGCATTATCACTACAACTAGACTGTGATGGTCGGAATATGATCTAGGTATGTTTTTGTCACTCAAGGTTTTTCGTTTATATCCATTTATTCAAAGGGTCAAAGTTATTACTTATGTCGCATGATTCCTGATGAAAAGAAGTCCCTCTCTAGTCCATACATACTTAAGCTCTAACCATATGTATACGTTAGAATTTATATTCCGCCACCTATGCCCAACATTGCTCACCAACACATATCAGTGACTTCTTATTTATATTAAAGCAACATAAAATTGTGTGAAAGAGTTTAAGCATAGTTATCATATATCTATTATATAATTGAGTGATATTTTTGAATGTGTTGGCTGACTAGAACAAAAGGGTTGATTCTTATTTATATTACAGCAACATAAATTTATGTGAAAGAGTTTAAGCATGGTTATCAGATATCTATTATATAATTGAGTAGATATCTATTATATAATTGAGTAATATTTTTGAATGTGTTTGCTGACCAGAACAAAAGTGTTGATAGAAAGTATGTGGGATTTAATCTTAAGGAATTAATGGCTAGGACGAGAGTTTAAGAAAATTGTAAGTGGAAAGATTTGTATTTTGGGGGAAACCCATTTGGGGAAAAACCAAAGTATTAATCAATCATAAATGAGCACAACAATCAAAGTCATTTCTGAAATTTTTTGGGGATCGCCAGCCACCTATTTATGCATCACCTCTCTGTAATCCGCGTGCTCCTCTCTCGGCCCTTCAATCTCTACATCAGGTGGTCCGCAAGGACACAGCACCACACTCTTTCATCGCTCTCCCCTCTGAAGAGAAGAAAGAAAGCGCGCTCACAGCAATTAGAAAAAGTTCTCCGCTTTGGGGCCAGAATCCGAGCTCCGAGGAAACCCTACCCCTAGCCCAAGGGGAAGTTTTGAAGGACTGGGCCTGAAACGAAGTAGGAGAGCTTCAACATAGCTTTGTTGTTTAGGGATTCGAATGGTGTAAGCACAATATCCGCACAACCTCACAGTAATATTTTCTCCTTTGAATTTTGTGATGGCTTTCTTCCGCAGATCTTCGGTCAAAGGATCATCATCTTCGACCCCTTCTCCCTCGACATGGGACCCGTTCCAATGCTGGTCTTTTGACCATTCTCTCAATGCCCAGCCTCAATCTAGCGACACTGTAAGCAAGACGTTATAATGTGCCAACGCTCGCATAGACTAGAAGGAGACACCCCTGAGGCACACATGTTCAAGGTCATGTTCAAGGTCGTCCTCTCAGAGGTTAAGAAGGAAGATGTGAAGGTGGATGTAAATGAAAGGAGGATCCTTCGGATCAGCAGAGAGCAAAGCTTGGAGCAAGAAGAGAAGAACGACAAGTGGCATAAGGTAGAGAGGAGCAGCGGCAAGTTCTTGAGGAGGTTCAGGCTGTCGAAGAACGCAAAGACGGATGAAGTGAAGGCCGCCATGGAGAATGGAGTGCTGACCGTGACTGTGCCCAAAGAAGATGCCAAGAAGCCCGAGGTGAAATCCATCTATATCTCCGGTTAGAAGGCAATGTATTTTTAAAGGGCTTGCGATGTTCATTTTGTGAATCTTGTGTGCATCTGATAGGTTTGGGGTTCAAAGTGTGTGCTTTGGAGTCCTGCTGCTATGAAGATACAAATAAAATTGCCTTGTGTTTGTAGTCTTATAATTTGAGGGTGGTGAGCAATTTATTTGTGATTCTGTTTCTATTAATAGTCTCACCACTCACCAATTAATCTTAATATGCTATTGTATGTCGATTTTTCTCTTCACCATCAGTTATTTGTTGGTTTTTAAGCTGTAGATTTCATGTCAATTCTTATTTTTATTAAAATTTCTTTTCCTTCTGTAGCCAAGTGAAGATAGTGTTATCATTATCAGTTTGAAAGATGAGTTGGCCTCTGTTTCCACTACAGCAGCAAGTGCACTGCTTGCCATCATGAGACTTATTCTTACTGTGCGTACTGAGAGGACTTGATTCATGCTCTTTATTTCATTGATTATTTTACTGTGACTTAATATGTCAAAGGAAAATTTCAGTTTGCTAATTAGATTTCCTACTAATTTGGTGCATTTTGCATGTCATAAAAATGATTATGCTAGAGCCTAGACTCAGCTTACTGTTTAATTTACTTTTTAAGCACAACTGAGTATTTTTGACAATGTTATTAAAATTGAAGATACACAATTGAGATCTTACAGGTGTTGTTGGCTCGCACAGCTATCTTAATGGGTTCTTTCTTGATATCTCATTGTAAAATGTTTTTCTTACCTATAATACCATGTAAAACAACATGCTAATGAATCAATATAAATTATCAATAATAATTGAATAAGAATTATGATTTGTTGAGGAAGGAGGCAGGGGCGCTCTTGGGTCTGGAATCACAGTTTCCATGGACCAAACCGTTGACATCATTGCATAATGTATAGTGCAACGAATCAATATATATAACACTTGAAGAGCAACTTTTAATTTCACCATTATCCCCAAAATCATACAAGTGACAGTAGTTGGGTTTTTCATTGACGAAAGCGCTGGATGTTAATAGGCTCCCTTAGATGGTGGACCAAACTATGAAACTAGAATGGACACACACAAGATGCTATCCATGTCAGGTTTCTAACTTGAATGGAAAACACACAAACAATCTAAATTTATAATGAATGAAATGATGATGCAATATAATAACTTTAATTCGCAAGCATACAAGATATGCAAATGATGATGCTACATGCAATTCAAATCACACAAAATTGAGGTCCAATCAATGCACAAAAGCAAAATCATTAAAATTTCAACATGAGATTGTACAAGAAAGTGGTGTCTTGATGTTCATTCCCGAATCAAGACTTGACAAAGTTTAAGACAATTTAGTTATGAGTTGGTTCCTTGGGATATATTTAGATGGTAAAATAGAGGGTCGTACGGTTTTGACTCTTTTGAGGACCTACAAGGTTTTGGTTAGTAGCAGTGAAGGGAATAATAAGTGGTTTATTGGAGATGGTTTTAACGAGTAAAGGATTGTTTTGCATGAATTTTAGGGTAAATATCTGTGTACCAAATATGTACAGAAAAGAAAAATCGTAAAAATATGATTTTTAATGATATCAAAATTGAAACTGTAGTAAAAATTAAAATCCAGATTTGATTATGTTTGCATGCAAAGAAAGAAATAGTTTTGGATGGTTATAAAGTTCAAGTTATGATCTTTAAGGGTTTCATGCAAGAGATCTAGGAATGCAAGAGATCTAGGAAAAAAACGATAAAGATGAAATGCAAAAGGTCAAAAAGATATCACGCATTATGCCTTTTTAATACGACCTCAGGTAATATGCACTTTCGGATGATGGATATTCTTTTCGTGTTGGTGAGATCCCATTGAATTTGTGAAATAAGATCCATTAGTCGGATTATGCCAAGTGGTGATGTGGTTGCAATATAGTTTGTGCATTTACTAATTGAATATTTAATGTGTTGTTCTAGTTGATGCATGTTGTTTAAGTTGATGCAATATAATTTGTGTGCTTTTTGTGCAATTTTTAGATGATTTTATATTTGATTTATGGTTTTGTTAGAAGAAGGGCGGGTTTAATCAACGGAAGAGAAGGATAAACAACAAAACGAGTATGACACAGAGAAAGGATGTGATCAGAAGGACTGTATTTGTTTCAGACATTGATTAGCACGTAGTTTAGTGTTTTTTCTCTTTTACTTCAATTGTTTTTATACAAATTCGATATATGATATCTGTTAGCTATTTATGGGTATGATCAATGTCTTCTTTTCTCTTTTTTTGGGGTATAGTAATGCTAGTTGAAACATTAATGGTAATGGAAATGTTTTTTCTTTTCTAATTTGTTCAAGAATATTTTTTGTTACGGTTTAACGCTTTGATCGATGTCCTGTTTTTGGATGGTGATGGTAGTGTTTGTTGATACTTGATAATGGTGTATATCGCATGTTCTTTTTTTCTTACAAATCAAGGTAGATGGTACAAAATTTCAAGTATCATACTGATATTAATGTGCATATGTTTTCTACATGCTAGAATAAATGGAAACTATGTTTATAATTAATCATAGATATGTCAAAAATACTGCAAAATTCAGATGGGTGCAGTTCTGTTTCTTTATGAGACAAGGGATGTTTGCATGGACTGATGGAAGATGAGTTGTCCGGTAATAAAAGAACTCTGATATGTTACTTTGTTATGGGCCGATGTAGAGACATTGATTTTGGTTAGAGTGAACATGAGTGTTCCATTGGATTTACTAATTTGAGAATTGATTTTAGATGTTCATTCTAATAATCAGTAGATGATTCCTCACTTTTTCTATTACTTTATGTCTATCAAAAACATAGCAGATCAAGAGGTTAAGGGTCTAAATGCTTTGGTGTGGCTAAAATTTTGGGTGGAACTAAATCTGGCGAAAATTAAAATTTGTGAGGATCTAAATGCTTTGGTGGAAACTAAATTTTAGTGGAATTAAAATTTTTAAAATTTTTCAAACTAAATGTAAAGGGAACTAAATTTTGGATGGAATTATAATTTTGGGGGGAACTACATAAAAATTATTATGCTGTAAGCATTGCTATTTGTTTAAAATTAGTGGATCCAAGATTTTGAAGGAGGGATATTTTAAATGAACATTGGAAATAAATTTTGAGGGGAACTAAAATTTTTGGAGAAAAATAACATTTATTGTGCTTTAATTATTATTGTTCGTTTAAAATTAGGGTATCCAAGATTTCGATGGGGGAAATATTTTTAATGAACCATACCCTTAGGGCATGGATTATGACTAGTTAATCCAAATATAGACTGTTTTACGACAAAATATTTAGGGATTGTGCCACCTCAATTGTCTTACAGTCTCTTACTCTCTTATTATAAACATTGCTCAGTAAACTGCCAAACATATTGATAAAAAAAGTACAGTTGATCATAGAGCCATGTTATAAACTATGGGCTTTAACTTCATGGGTATTACATGCTAACATAGTATCCCACTTCTTTGGTCAACTGCTTTGGTTCCATGAAAGACTCATTCCATCTCACTATCATTATTGATCCCAGTAGAATACTAGGGATAAAGAACTGGAATCACTTGGCAATTATCTGAACCTTGTTGCATATTATTACATATGATACACATGTTTATCTTTCTAACTCTAAAGCATTTGTCACATTATAGTTTTGAAAGCTAATCCCCACATTTGTAGACCCGTCAACTAATATAATATCAGCTAAATAACATTTAGCAGTACTGTGTTTCCCTAGTATGTCAGTTTATATTTAATGATAAAGGTAAGTACTTGACACCAATAGTTGAGAAAAGCTTATGCAGGCATGAATATGCCTCTTCCAACAAGTCTCGACCTATGCAGTTAAGTCGGTGAGTCGGCAATGAGTCGGCCAAGTACCGACTCATGACTAGTCGAACGAGTCGGCGACTAGTCGACGACTAGTCGCACCCAGATGTTAACATATTTTATTTCATGTAACAGATGTTGCTTCTTTTTTAGGTTTGTACTGTGCATATAATTTTCCAGCTTAAATAAATTATTTGAAAATTCACATTTTTTTAATCTTTTTCCTGCATATTATTGCAGATACTGTCATATTAGAGTTCAATCAGTATACACCTAGTTCGCGATGTAGGCGAACAACCATCAGTCGAAAGGATCGTATGGAAGCAGGCAATGAGACAGTTGAATTCATGACAGAATCAGGAAAATATACGCCAATAATGAGATCTCTACATGGAAACGGATGTGGCCAGTCGTAGTTTTAGAGTGAACATTTTCTAGAGTTCGTTACTGATGGTCATCTGCTGAAAATCTCTTGGTGGGGAGAGTTTCAAGGCCTTCTTGGCTTCCTCTTGGAATTCAACTCGATCCACTGTGAATATTTTGATTACCACGAGGTTAGAACGGGAGACAAACAATTTTCCCTCTTGTATTTTGATTGTAGAAGTATGCTGAAAAAGTCGGCCTAAGTCGGACCAAGTCGGACCAAAAGTCAGACCAAATCGGTCAAAAAGTCGGACGAAGTCGACGCCTAGTCGGTGTCCGACTCACCTCCCGATTTTTGAAAAATTTCAAGTCGGTCATCCACCGACTCTCGACTAATTAGTGACTATTCGGCGACTAGTCGACGCCTCAATAGCATAGGTCTCGACATAGTCACTTCTCCAAAATACATGGGTTTAACCATAGTAGTGTAGCTAGTAACATGTATTGTTTCTGATATACACCTCGGCATCTATGGTGGAATCTGCTACTTTTTTAAATAAAAAGGGAAAATTAACAGCAGTGTAGCATTTACGCCTGTTAACTAAAACTAGTTAGATAAGAAACTTTCTTCCTCGTTGATTTCCGCTTCTGTAACTGTGAAATCTCATTAAGGGGTTGGCAACAGGTATGTTCTTCCATCTTTATTTGTCCATCGATCTTGATGGTTCACATAGACAACTAACTCCTTAATGTCTTAACCAATTTGATAAGCGTCTAACTGCTAAGAACTCTATTAATTGAACACCATGCCACACCTGATAATTCAGATGGCCCATTTTATTCTTCATGCAAAAATTAATATCAATGAACTTATTACATGTGTCTAAAACATAAATCAAATTGAAAACATATTTTCATCAAATGTTATCTTTTTTTAATTAGAGATAGATAGAGATTGACTTTTCACACACAAAAATGCATTGAGCCCTAAATCACCAAAAGATTAAACTTTTCGCACAAAAACCCAAAATGCATACCTCAATTCTTTGATAGTGCTATCATCCTCCAATCCCGATTGAATATTCAACGCCTTGGGCGGTGGAGGCGCCAACCAATCCTCCTCTTCATCCAAAACTACGACTTTCTCTCCTCTCTCCTCCTTTATCACATCGTCGTCTTTCTCCTGAAATCAATCAAGAAATCAACAATATTCACCAAAAATTAACAAAAAAATTCAAATTTGGGCCAAATCTACCTTTTTATCGCACTTCTGCTTCTTCTTTACAGGAATACTGACTGGGGACGGGTCAAATTCCTCATCTAAGGATCAAAAACTAAAAACACGTAAGAATCGCGCCCAACCAACCATAACGAATGAACGAAAGAGAAGGCAGGGGAGAGAGAGAGAGAGAGAATACCGTCCAAAAAGACCAGATCTTTGGGCTGAACCCGACTGTAATCGAATAAGGGCTCGAATTCGTCCTGTGAAACAATTAGAGATGAAACCCTAGAAACCACAGAGAGAGAGCGCGGGGAGAGAGACTCACCATTGAGATTTTCGAATTAAATCTATGGGATGATTGCTTTTTTTTCTGGGTTTTTTTCTGAATTTATATAGATTTTTGGGTTTTTAAAAGGTTTATAATGGCGAGGTTTTGTTTCGCGTCCGGGTTAACGAAGGATCGTCTCCTCGCGCGTTGATTTGGAGATACTCTGTACGCAGAGCAATTTCCACTTGACACCCATTTCATTTATTATATAAAACAACCATCAGGATAAATCCATAGTCATTGAATCCAAGGGTCACGATTTAATTCAAAAAATTAGGGGAACTTGAACTTCTGGTGAGATAATCGAGAAGTTGAAATCTGCCCAGCATTTGGCTACGTCGCCTCCCCTCCTTTGGTTTTCAAACCCCCACAATCACTACATTTGCGCAGAATACTAATCATTTCCCCTTTTTGTTTAAAAAAACCCCCGCCCATATCACTTTTTACCCCAACACCCTACTCACACACCCACAATTATGCACTTCCCACCTTCATTTTCGTGCTCCCCACAATCACTACATTTACGCAGAATACCGCTCATTTCCCATCTTTGCTAAAAACCCTCACATTTCACTTTTTACCCCCACACCATACACATACCCGCACTTATGCACTTAACCTCTTCATTTTCGTGAGTTTCTCTTTTGGCCCGTGTTAAATTTTTTTCCTCGCGCCCGCGCCGAAGCTAGATTTTTGTTCGTTTAGATTTTGGAAGAGGAAATAATTTTTGGGGAGAACAAAGATTTTGAGTGATATCTTAAATGAACCGTGCCCGAAGGCACGGGTTGTAATGCCCTGAAAGCTACTGCACAAGTACTAGAGGGTGGGTGAATAGTACTTTAAAATAATCAAGAGTATAATTCCTAATTATTTTGCAATCACAAACAACTATGCCGAATAAATAAGAACAACAAAAATAATGCAACGCAAACACAAGATATAATGGGTTCGTATCCACCCAAGTCTCCCCAATTTGTTCCCGGTGATCCTACGTCCCAGACACCCGGATCCCTTCCGGCTACTTGAGTTAGAATCCACTAACTCAAGCTTTCACTAAAAACTTCTTGTAGAAACTACTACAAGATCAATCAATACGACAAACAAATCGTGACTCCCACAAACCGGGATCACGAACTTCTCTCACAACCCGAGAGATAAATTGTCACGCCCCGCTTCCCAAAAATATGGAGGCGAAGAGTGAGAAGGTCCGCTCAGACTTGAAGCTACAAAGCCGCAAGTCCGATAAGCGTCAATTTACACAGAGTAGCAGGTCCCTGTAATGTGACTCGGAACAACAATAACATTAATAGAAAAAGAGGCAAATAATAAAATTATTCATCTCAGAGTTCAGATATAAATTCAACAACCAGAAATGCCACCAGGCAGACAAAGGAGTCCAAAAGAACAAGGCCTAGCATGGCCAACAAAGAAAACTAACAACAACGGTGCTACTCACCGACAACAACACAATTAACAAAGAAGGAACTGTGAGGAAACACTAGGACTGGTCACCGGTGTCCTCGTACTCAACGTTAGCAACGGGATCGGGCACGAACTCCACGAACTCGTCACCCTCAACAGCAAGCTCTGGCTCAGCAACTAACATGCGACACCCAAAGAGAAGGGGCACATGTCAGCAAGTCTACAAGACTTGTGCAAGGAAACAAAAGAAAGGTGGAAACAAAAGAAAGGTGGAAACAACCTAGCAGTTCTAGAGTATGTTATGACATGATATGTTATGCAATGAGAACAACAAGTAAAGTAACAGCAGTTTATGGCATGACATGATTATAGCATGGCAAGTAAACATGGCATGGGCAAGTAAACATTTACAAGGACAAATACAAGTATGTAAGCACGTCGTGCACAGAGATTCCGCCCTTTGGCTAGAGTGGCTGTACGGGCCAACTCTTATGCTCAAGTGACCGTTTATCCCTACCCCTCCACGTGTGTCGAGCCAGGGCATTACCCCTGAACACGTAATGCTCGCTTCTGGATCACGAGTCAGGAAGTGTTTTTAACACGTATGGCGTAGGGTTATGCCCGCATAACGGGTGCCTAGCCGGTAACACGGAAACACAGATTTGTAGCGTGTGCTACGATGCAACATGCAAATAGATGACATGTAAAATGGATGCGCATGACAAATATTCGAATAAAAATTGTGTACAGTTAAAGAAAAGTAAACATGACAGGCAAATGTATGACATAGTATGACAAGGGAAATTCTAGCTTCGTTGTCAAGCTAGAATTTGAATTTGTGCCTAGACCGCTATCATTTCACGGTCTAGTCTCTTTCACGCTAAAACAAGGCAATGGCCTAAAACATGGCCTAAAGCAAGGTTGGCAAGTTTCACTTGCCTGATACCGAAGTTGTTGTTCGACGAGAGTCCCGAGATCGGTATCCTACGGAAATTGGGTTCGCTGTTATGGCAAAATAGAAATTAGATTTGAGAGTTCTAAACAGATTTTTATTGGAATCCTATAACGTCTAGTAATCCATTGTTATTAGGGTTTTCTAATTTACGGTGAGGGTTATGGGGAGATTAAAGGTAGTTCACTAACCGTTTACGAAGCGAAGTTCGAGACGCCTACGGATCTGTGGTAGGAGAAGTTCTCGACGATTTCCGGATTGCCGTCGTCAAATCGGATCTAGCACGGCAACGGAAGAAGCGATCCGGAAGGACTAGGGTTGAAGAGAATTCCTCACGACCGAAATGCTACAGATCTGGAGATTTGAGTTCGTCGGGAAAATTCTGGAGCAAAAGGAGATTTTAGGGTTTTTGGGGTCGGTTGGCGGCCTACGGGGGTGGTGCCGGCGCAAAGGAAGGTGAGGGGGAGCACGGAAGGATGAAGAATGGCAAGAGGAAGGTTGGGGGATGATTGGAGAAGAAGGTTGGCTTGGAGAAGTGAAGAAAGAATAGAAATGGTCGGGGGTTTAAATAAAAAGAATTTGCGGCGGCTACGACTTAACCTAGGTTTACTGGGCAATCTAGTCGGTCAGAGAAGGGTGGTCGACCGACTAGTTTGGAATCTAGTCGGTCGGTCGCCCAACTGACATCGACTAAAATCAAACAGTGAACATGGTTGGTACAGGGAAGGCAGATTTAGTCGGTCTGTGAAGACCCGTCGACCGACTAGTCTGGGAACTAGTCGGTCGGTGATTGTTCATAGACCGACTAAGGGTAAAATTAGATAGATACTAAGCACTGAGAGTTAGTCGGTCAGAGAAGGAACTCTAACCGACTAGTTTGGAAACTAATCGGTCGGTAGATGTTCTTTGACCGACTAACTATAAACAGTAACTCGGCTGTACAGAAGAACTCGTCCTTTGTAGATGTTCTCTGGGATACATTTATTTTGGGAAATAATTACTTGCCATGGACTAATGCACCTCATCCTTTGCAGGTCACGGGTGGACACCTATGAGGGATGCTTGGAGGTGCATTGCTTGGGTCCATTGGCACACGTGGCACAACGCTTCTGGCGGAGCCACAGAAAGAGCAGTTAGAGCATCTACCTGCCCCGCTCCAGATCTTGGATCCACCTATGCTCAGGTGTATCCTAATCCAGTAGTGTAAAAATTTACCGCTTTCTAGTTTAGGTTTTAATAATCTCGTCTCCTCTCATTAGCGAGGGGAGCGTATCTAGGGTTTGCTTTTGCATCTTAATAACCCTTCATGTCGTGCCCTTCTATCATTTCACCATCATCCTCTTCCGAGGAGAATGAGCACACCGTCTCTCCTGCATTTTGATTTCTTTCTTTTCTTTTCCGATCTTCCCCTTGTATATTTCTGCATCACATTGATCATATCGTTTCGCTGGCATTGTCATGTTCAGCTTGGGGGAAATCGATTTGTGTGCATATTTTCGTGTGTCGTTGTTGTGTGTCTGTGTCTAGGTGTTCTTTTGTCGTGTTTTATATCTTTTATTTGAGTGTTTCTTTTTCTTTATTTTTTAGTTTCGCTCATGTGTTTTTCGTGTTTTTCATTTTTTGTGTCGGTGCGTAACTCCCCCCCATTTTCATTACCCTCCCGTATTCACTACTATTGCATTGAGGACAATGCAAGTTTCAGCTTGGGGGAGTCGCACTTCGTGCGTCATTTGTCTCTTTTTCTTCGTTATTTGAGTCGTTTTTCTCCGTGTTTTTCTTTTTCTTTTTCTTTTCTTCTTTTTATCTATTTCTCCTAGAGATGAACCCTATGATGAATTGCCACGAAAATCACATGCGCACCTTGCACAGCTTCGATAATCACATTCACTAACCCTAGGATATCGAGTCCTCTTGCATTTCATGCATCGCGGGTCCACTTAGCTTTTTGTGAGTCGTGCGTCGTGCCTAGCTGTTTGGTGTGCTTCTACTTTGTGATTTTCCTTTATATACCTGTCCAGGAACGACCCCTAGATTATCATGCTTCGATCTGAATATGCGGTATTTGTTTCTACTGTCTGCTTCTTCTGCATGCTATATATATATATCATACGCTTCATTTCGCATGTGTCGGGATTCCACAATCAATGACTAGGATAACCCATTTAGCCTATGCTCTGATTAGCGAGAAATATCTCCTTTGCCCAAGTGTTTAGAATCCGATTTCATTTTTATTTTACTTGGTGCAAATCCCCTCGTTGTGTACCGTTCTCCCACTTGGGAGAGTACACATGTATATATCCCAATATCCAAAAATCCAAAAAGGAGAGAAAAGAAAAACCCAAAAAAGAAAAGAAAAGAGAAAAGAAAAAAATATGTATAGCCAAAAATCCAAAAAAAATACAAATACCCAAAACCCAAAAATTTCCGTGTGTGAATATTTTTCCTATCTACCGAGAATAAAGGGAAGGCGAGAATTTGCACCGAGTGTTCTACTCCACACCTTCTCAACCTCCCTCGTTTTCGAAAACACTTGGCATAGGGACCTTCTAGCGATTATCTAGGATATATTGTGGTGATTTCCTTGTCCATAGCTGTGGAGTCCCCGATGCATGATACGCTTCTATTCTTATACTCTTCTCATGCATGCTTGAGCTAATGTTCACCGCAACTTCAAATTGAATCGATATTTGGGTCTTTCTTTGGGTGTGTGTATATGGAGCCTTATTGCACAATGTAGATAGCGACACCGTCTGCTAGCACACGACCACACTCACTTGCGCTTCACTGCGTGGGCCCACGACACTTGTTTGGACTCACATTCATTGGTTTAGTGTTGTGTTTTGTCGTATGCTTGCTTAGTGTTGCGTGTTTGATTTTGTTGGCCCTTACGGGCGATTTAGGATTTAGAGTTCTCCTTTTCTCTCTTTCTCTCTATTTTCTCCCTCCGAGCTCCTACTCTCACTCGTCTTCCTCGAGGACGAGGAAGAGTTCAGCTTGGGGGATTTTGACGTGCATTTATATTTCATATATTTACGCGCGTTTTCTTCCGTGTTTTTTCGTATTTACCGACATCTTTTATTTGTTTTCTCGTGTTTTCTCGTGTTTTCTCGTGTTTTCTTGTTTTCTTTCACTTTTCCGTATTTTCCGTGTTTTGCAGGAGTTTGCTGGCATTTGGGGCGTAAAACGATGATATCATGTGTCCCCGGAGCAACGGGAGGAGTCACGCGTGATCCAGAGGGTCAAAGCAATGAAGATTGATGTTCCTCGGCCCTCAACCGATCGGGTGGATCAGTCACCCGATCGGTTGATGCACGCGTATCCTACCCGGGCGGCAGCTGAAGAAGAATAGCAGCTCACCCGATCGGTTCAGCGATCGGGTGAATCGACGGAGCCCTCTGTCATTTGGGCTGAATTCCAACCGATCGGGTGACTTATCACCCGATCGGTTCACCTGTAGCGGAATTTTCCAAGAGACGACCTGGACAGCTCAACCGACCGGTTCGTCGACCGTTTGAATCCGACGGAACTCTCGGCCAAATGGAGCGTAATTCCAACCGATCGGGTGACATATCACTCGATCGGTTCATCTGTAGCTGCAATTCCTCATTTGACGAACCAGCAGAGCCACCCGCTCGCCTCAGCGCCCGGTTGAAGATTTTCGAAGCTCTCACCCGATCGGTTGACTCATCAACCGATCGGGTGGCGGTTTTTCTGCGGGCTTGGACCCGAACCATTAGGGTTTCGAAGTGGGGCTATAAATACACGAGGCTGGCCGACTTGAGGTGGGGGCTCTCTAGTTTTTTAGGGCTTTTTCAGCCCCTTTCTTGGGAGGCTTAGGGTAGATTAGATTAGGTCTTTGCTCAATAAATCTTGTATTGGATTGAAGATTCAAACTCAAGATAAGTATTTTCTTCTCTCTTTTTCTATTGTTTTGTGTTATTTTCTTTGTTGCTTGATGGTGAATGTTTGTTTGTCATTATTATTGCTTTCTATCATGTTCTTCACCATCGAGTAGTGTTTGATGAACCCTAATACGGGTTAGGGTAGGATTGATGCTTGGAAATTTACATTTGGCTTGGTTGCATGGCATGTGTTCGATGAAATGTGTCAATGGGGATTTCTAGCAATCTAGGTCCAATTCGTACGGCAACACACTAGTTGTGTTGGGGGTTGGGGTCCGGTGCTTGTCCAGTCAAGATCCGCTTCGATGTATTGCTAGAAATCACATTCGACCTATTTGGCCATTAGGGTTACGCGGGGGTGTTTCATTGTCATTGGCGGGAGAAAGACCGCCTTTGACCGTCGGGCCAATGGGGAATAAACTTGGCGGTTGACTCCCTAGCCATAGCTCACGCCCCTAGTGTAGACATGGAGTCCTCGCGCGTGGGAACGGCTTGGACGAAGTGTTGGGAGATATCATTGAGGCCTTAATGCTCCCGGTTGCGGAAGGTGTTAATGGACATGGGAATGACCACCGTCCGGAACCGGGTAGGCCTAGCGTGCTTGGCACCGACCGGAATATCGGGCCATGGACGCTAGGTACCACCTTTTGGGGCAATGTCTCACCCTGAGTCAAGTCAAATGTCAAGTGTCATGAATGCTCTAGCCCGTGTTAGCGGGGATTCATTTCGTGTCTTTTTCATTTCTTTCTTTTATTTCTACACTTCCACCCATATTATCCGCGTAGCTAGCACACGACCTAGGTGAGGCTAGTAGTCATTCAAGACATCCACCTCCCTGAGTTCGATAAACCCGCACCCTACACTAACCGTGCACTTGCGGTAAAACGACACCACGCACATACCGTAAACGGGGCGCCGGTCAACGGCGAACTGTGTGCCTCCACCAACAACTCCTCTCTGATGTCTCCATCTGGCACACACAACCTGGCTCCAAACCTCGGTGAGCCATCCTCATGAATCAAGAAATCAGTCCGCAGTCCGGCTTCCACCAGCTCCCGTATCTTCACCAACTTCGGGTCTCCAGCCTGACCAGCCTTGATCCTATCCACGATCGTCGACTGTATCTACATACACATCAACGAAGAAGTCTCCCCAGGCAGAACAATCTCAATACCGGACTCGCAAAAATCCTGCTGCAATCTCCACCGCGAAGTCAACAACATCACCGCTGGAAGTCTACTCAATGCATCAGGAACCACATTCACATTGCCATGGTGAAACTGCAGATCGATCTCGTAATCCGCCATGAGCTCCAACCATCGACGCTGTCGCATGTTGAGCTCCTTCTGAGTAAAAATATACTTCAAGCTTTTGTGATCGGTGAAGATCTTCACCTTCTCACTCAGCAGGAAGTGCATCCAAATCTTCAGCGCAAACACGACAGCGGCCAACTCCAAATCGTGTGTCGAGTAATTCTTCTCATGAGCCTTAAGCTGACGAGAAGCATACGCAACCACGTGCCCATGCTGATGCAATACACAACCGAGACCCTTGCCAGAAGCATCGCAAAAGATCTCTAATCCTCCACTCCGATCAGGCACAGCAAGAACAGGGGCAGACGTCAGCTTCTCCTTCAGAACACCAAAAGCCTCCTCACAACCATCAGTCCAAACATAAGATACATCCTTCCGCATCAGTCTGGTCATCGGTTCTGCAATACGGGAGAAGTCCTTAATGAACCGCCGGTAATAACCTGCAAGTCCAAGGAAACTCCGGATCTCAGACGCTGACTGCGGAACAGGCCACTCCCTGATAGCCTTAATCTTCTCGGGATCCACCGAAATACCATCTCCAGTCACCACATGCCCGAGAAAAGCAACTCTGTCCAGCCAGAACTCGCACTTGGAATACTTCGCATACAACCGATGCTTCCTCAAAATCTCCAATACTGTCCTCAAGTGCGACGCATGCTCCTCCTCTGACTTTGAGTAGATCAGAATGTCCTCAATGAAGATAACGACAAACTTATCTAAAAAGTCATAGAAGATCAGATTCATCAGATTCATAAAAAAATGCGGGTGCGTTGGTCACACCGAAAGGCATAACCACGAACTAGTAGTGTCCATATTTCGTCCTGAATGCTGTCTTCGGAACATCTTCCTTCCTCACCTTCAGCTGGTGATATCCACTCCTCAGATCCAACTTGGAGAATACCATTGATCCTCCAAGCTGATCAAAAATATCATCAATACGGGGCAACGGATATCGATTCTTGACGGTCACCGCATTCAACTCCCTGTAGTCCACACACATGCGACGCGAACCGTCCTTCTTCTTCACCAGCAAGACCGGTGCTCCCCACGGAGACACACCAGGATTAATATAACCCCTCTGAAGAAGTTCGTCCAGCTGCTTCCGCAATTCCTCCAATTCTGCTGGTGCCATGCGACAGGCGCCTTCGAGATAGGCTGCGCACCCGGAATAAGATCGATAGAAAACTCGAGAGCTCGATCGGGTGGCAATCCAGACATCTCCTCGGGGAAGACGTCATCGAAGTCACGCACTATCACAGGTCTACTCTGCTCCATCTGCAAAGCAACGATCTCCACCGGCTTGGCCCGAAACCTGACCAGACCAAGCGAACTGCTGCCACGGCTGAACTCGAACACCGGATGTCCAGGGATCTCGAACACCACCTTCTTCCTCCGACAATCGATCGTGGCGTAGAAACTCCCAAGCCAGTTCATCCCGAGAATGGCATCATAGTTGATGATGTCGTGGACAATAAAATCAATGTAGAGCTCATGTCCACAGACCACCAAGGGGCAAGATTTGCAACCACGATGCACCGAGACCACGCCATTTCCTGTAACGATATTCCAACTCTTGGGAAGAGGGGAAGTCGACAAGGAATGCTTCTCCACGAAGCTCCGGGAAATAATGCACATCGATGCACCTGAGTCGAAGAGGACTCGTGCAGGGAATGTGCAAACCAAAATCACACCTAACAGACAGTCTAACAATCAAATTCTATTCTAGCATACACAACAACAATCAAACAATTTCCAACAAACAAGACTAATTAAGAAAAGGACAACTAGGTTGAGAGTTACCTGCAATAACCTCATCCACCGTCTCGGTCTCAACAGCAGTCATCAGAAAAGCCTGCCGCCTCGGCTGAACAGCATGCTGAAAAGCCTGCCTCTGCGGAACTGTTGAGGGATGGTGTCCTCAGATCATTTGTATACGATACAATAAATTAACGGGACATTATATGCTTAGGAATGTTGTGGACATTCTAAGAAGAGCATAGGAAGAAACCGCACCTGAATCGGAGATCAAATGAGCAAGTTATGCTCAAAAGAGTCTTTTTGTAATTAGTGGAATTACATGGATCTTTTTGTAAAAGGACAGAGAGAAAAACCCCACCCCCCCTTTGCTGGCGCGCTGATGCGGGGCCCGCTGACGTCCGCGCACGTCAGCGCGCGTCAGCGCACTGACGCGGCCCGCGTCAGCGTCAAAAGACGCGAGCTGCGGCTCGCGTTTATTGGCGCGGCCAATAGGAGCGCGCCACGTGGCGCCTGGGGGGAGTTTTTTCCCGAAAACGCGATTCAGATCGCCTTCTTCAAATTGTTTCGAAAATCAGATTTTCAATCTCTAGTTTGAAGGGTCAAACGAAGTCCAAATGAGGTGTCGTTTCTTCCTATGCGTTCGTTTCGTCGAGCACTCTGATTTACATATATGATATGAAAGTTTTGCTTGAGAAACGAAGTATCTATGGCTCTTTATAGTTTTGAACTATAAAATTCCATTCCCATTATTTAGTCCCACATCGACTATTTCATTTGAGGAGCTCATCACTCCCCCTATAAATAGTAGGGTGGTCTCCTCATTGAAACTTGCACCAGCCGATGATCAAGGCAGTTCAAATTAAGAACAAGCATTGATCTGGAAGCTAAATTAAAAGTTCTCGTTCTCATTCTTTGTTTCGGTCGAGCCCTAGCAAGGCATCGGAGGAACTCAGATCGGATCTGAAGTCTAGGCGTTGGATCCATTCAAGTGAAATTTTCTGGAGCAAGTGGTTGGCTCGGCGACCAGAAGTTGCTGGGATCGGCGCAAGC
The DNA here is from genome assembly GCA_030789695.1 of Scilla litardierei. Taxonomy (NCBI): domain Eukaryota; kingdom Viridiplantae; phylum Streptophyta; class Magnoliopsida; order Asparagales; family Asparagaceae; genus Scilla; species Scilla litardierei. The sequence continues at coordinate 17,399 of JAULAV010001760.1, read as the reverse complement.
AGTTGCTGGGATCGGAGCGGCTTATGCGGGAAGGGCAATTGATTGCCTTCGGTAACACTTTTGCTGCAAGGCAAGAGTTACGGGTATGTTGAGTTTTCTCAACCTTAGTTTTAATTAATGTGCATTATTTTAATTGCAGTAGCTAAAGTAGTTAATTAGATAGTAGTATCCTTAGGGGTTGGTTTGGACCCAACCCCGGGATAGTAGCATTTTCTTGGCTTGGGGTTTATGCGGATAGGGCTAGTTTATATAAAATGTTTATATAAATTTTTTTTCTTTATTTTTCCGCTTCCGCTGCGTTATTTTGTGCAAGGTTGTCCGGTCTTCGCTCTCAAGTAGGGCGAAGGACGGACAATGCACTAGTCGAAAGAGAGCCCTTGGATCAGATAAAACCCAGCATTGGTATCAGAGCCAGGCTACATAGACTATCTATATACTGCTTTTATGAAATGCATGTGATTAAAACTTGAAAGTTTTCTATGCATTTTTTCTAACTATGCGATGGTTTTATGCATTAAAACTTGAAGTTAGTCTTGCACTAATTATATGTTGGTTTTCAAATTTTTTGAAAATTGTTTTGTAACCCAAGATTAGATCTTTTTTAATTATGTGATAATTAATGACTTTATGTTTTTTTACTTTTATTTGATAATTGCTAAAAGAAAGACTTGTTGGGTTAGCCATTAAAATTCATTTAAATCTCTAATTTGATTAAATTTAAATGACTAGCTTTGGCTATGTTTTAAAATGTTGTTCACAATATTTTAAATAACACATCCTAATGAATGATTAGGATTGTCCCTTGTTTGTTGAAACAATTTTGATGTGATTTATTAAAATCTTATAGTTGATAGGGTTCTAATAAAAGTTATGAAACACATCCTAATAATTTTGAATTATAGGTTATAACTAGTTGATAGGATTAACTAGTTAAATAAATCATAACAACCAGATTAAATCAATATAACACATTTTTATCATTAGCACTTTCAATGGAGAATGGTATGGTTAGGTAGTTAGGGAAGGTGTTGTGGATCGACTCAGCTTTGCTGGGCGCAAGTGATCCTGCCCGGCCCTAACCCTGGTCATGCCCGCTTGTACCGCAAAGTTGCTAATAATAAAATGTGTTAGTTTTGGTTATATCTAGTCAATGCGTTACACATCTTATTAAGATTAATTCGTATCCCTCTTTGATTTTGGAGCTTGGTAACTCAAAGAAGACAATTATAGTTGTTGAGTCTCCTCAAGCTATGACATGTTTTTCTTTAAGGAACAAACTCCAACATACATGTGATGTAGTCTAGACTTGACCCAAATCGATACGTCGGGTCTCCTCGAGCATCGATCTAAGTCAAATCTGGACACGAAATCAAGGGTCTGACTAAATCAGTCATTATGATTTGTTGAGTCTCCTCAAGATCATAAGTGACTGTGGGTAAAAATCGAAAGGAAGTCACATGTGATGTGATTGACTAAGAGTTAGTCTACCAATCATGGAACCAATCAACTTGTTGAGTCTCCTCAAGGTTGTGAGGTTCAGGATGATTGGATCCCTCTTTCACTATATTTTAAATATTAAAATTCGTTCATTTCAGAGAATGATCGTAAAATAGTGGGAGACCATAGTTAATTAAAAACCATATTAACTATATTATTTTATCATGAATTACACTAAATTAATTCTATGTCTTTTGCAGCATGAAATCGAATATGAATCTTATCCTGAATAATAAATTGACTGGTTTAAATATTGATTGCTTAGAAAACTCTGGGCTTAACGGAGAGAAGAAAGGACATATTGATGTCTCGACTTCTAAGGTATTAGTTATATAGAGTATAGTCCTTTCTGTAACTTCTAACGCATGGGTATTGGATACTGGTGCGGGTACTCATATTTGTAATTCTTTACAAGGTATGAGCACATTTAGAAACTTAAGAAAAGACGAAATAGTTCTTCAAGTCGGTAATGGAGCTAATGTAGCTGCTAAATCTGTAGGAGACCTAACGCACACCTTGGCAAACGGTGCCACATTGTTTTTGAAACAATGTTATTATATACCAAATTTCCTATGCAACGTTATTTCCATTTCGGCTTTGGCCAAAGACTGATATAAATTTACCATTGATGAATCTGTTATGAACATTTTCTTTAATGATAAATTGCTGGGATTTGGAACAATGAATAATGGTGTATACACTCTGTCTAATGACGTTGTGTTAAGTGTTAACACACGAAAACGTAAGGAATCTAGTTTTAATGAAACTTTCCTTTGGCATTGTAGACTAGGCCATATCGGAGAAAAAAGACTTAGCAAGTTGCATAAAGATGGGTCTCTTGACCTCTCGAATTATGAGTCGTTCGACACGTGCGAGTCTTGTCTCAAAGGTAAAATGGCTAAAACTCCCTTTGCGGGTCAAGGGGAAAGAGTTAGTGAACTCGTGGGTCTAGTACATTCTGATGTATGTGGACCAATGTCTACTTTAGCGAAAGGAGGTTATTCATACTTTGTTACATTTACTGATGATCACTCTAGGTTCGGACATGTGTTCTTGATGAAGCACAAGTCTGATACATTTGAGCGATTCAAAGAGTATCATAACGAAGTTGAAAAACAGACGTGCAAAAGTATTAAAATTCTTCGATCTGATCGAGGATGAGAATACTTGAGCCATGAATTCCTTGCGCATCTAAAAGAGAATGGGATTCTCTCTCAGATCACTCCTCCTTACACACCTCAACATAATGGTGTGTCAGAGAGAAGGAACCGTACCTTGTTAGACATGGTTCGATCAATGATGAGTGACTCTGAGTTACCTATCTCCCTTTGGGGCTATGCCCTAGAAACTGCTACCCATATCCTTAATAGAGTTCCATCTAGATCCGTGCCAATGACACCATATGAGATATGGAACGGGAAGAAACCAAACCTTAAGCATATTAAGGTATGGGGTTGTCCTGCGTATGTCAAGAAGCTTAATCCAGATAAACTGGAGGATATGTCTGTTATGTGTAGATTCATTGGGTATCCTAGTCACTCGACGGGACACATTTTCTATCACCAGGAACAACAAAAGATTGTTGTGTCCAAACACGTCACCTTTCTTGAAAAGGAATTCCTTGTGAAGGAGTCCAATGGCGAGGTAATAGAACTGGACGAAAGTCTAGAGACTGAATCAACACATGAACAGATCGTGGAACCAGTGGGAGAGGCAGAGCCTAATGCTCCTGAAGCAATTATTAGGAAGTCAAATAGGATTCCTCGAGCTCCAGAAAGATACTACGGATTTCTCGTAGATGGAGGAGTTGAGGATAACATCTTAGTTGAAGATGATCCTATTAGCTTCCAAGAAGCCATTCAGAGTAAAGACTCTAAGAAATGGCTGGATGCAATGAAATCTGAGATGGATTCCATGCACATTAATAAAGTTTGGACTTTAGAGAATGTACCCAAGGGAAGTGTTCCTATTGGCTGCAAATGGATCTTCAAAAAGAAGATCGGTGCAGATGGAAAAATAGAAACGTACAAGGCTAGACTTGTTGCGAAAGGTTATCGTCAGATTCTAGGTGTAGATTATGACGAAACTTTCTCGCCTGTAGCCATGCACAAATCCATCCGGATCGTACTCGCTATTGCTGCCTATCACAACTACGAAATCTGGCAGATGGATGTAAAAACTGCATTTCTAAATGGTGATTTAGAAGAGCATATTTACATGTCTCAGCCGGAAGGTTTTGAAGTCAGTGGGAGCAAAGGGAAAGCGTGTAGACTGCATAGATCCATTTATGGATTGAAGCAGGCATCCATGAGCTGGAACATCTGATTTGATAATACGGTCAAAGAGTTTGATTTTATTAAAAATGAAGATGAGCCATGCGTTTATAAGAAAACCAGTGGAAACAATTTAGTCATCCTCGTACTTTATGTTGATGACATTCTCTTAATAGGTAACAACATACCAATGTTGAAGTCTGTTAAGGATTGGTTATCAACTAACTTCTCCATGAAAGATTTGGGAGACGCATCCTACATACTAGGTGTGAAGATCTATAGAGATAGATCTAAAAGGATGCTAGGACTCTCCCAATCTAGGTACATTGATACTGTGTTAAAACGGTTTAACATGGAAAACAGTAAAGGTGGGTTTATACCCGCAAATCACGGAATAAGTCTTTCCAAGAAGATGTCTCCAAAGACTGACTTGGAAAGAGAACGCATGAGCAATATTCCATATGCTTCGGCAGTTGGATCGATCATGTATTCCATGATATGTACCAGACCTGATGTCGCTTTTGCACTAGGTGCAGTAAGTCGATATCAGTCTAACTATGGAGAAGAACACTGGAAAGCAGTCAAGACGATTCTCAAGTACTTGCGAAGAACAAACGATCTAGTTTTGATTTATGGAAGTGAAGAACTCAAGATTGAGGACTTCAGAGATTCCAGCTTTCAGAGTGACGTAGATGACATCAAATCAATTTCAGGATACATTTTCACTCTCAGCGGATGTGCAGTGAGCTGGAGGAGTTCAAAGCAAGATACCGTTGCTGATTCAACTATGGAGGCCGAATATATAGCGGCCAATGATGCAGTAAAGGAAGCTGTCTGGATTAGGAAGTTTGTGAGCCAGCTAGGAGTGGTGCCTACTGTTATAGATCCAATACCGTTGTATTGTGATAACAATGCCACATTGAGCTTGGTCAAAGAACCCAGATTCCACAAAAGATCCAGACACATTCTTCGAAAATATCACTTGATACGTGACATTGAGAAGAGGAAGGACATAGAAATCCTCAGAGTCTCGTCTGAAGAGAATTTAGCTGATCCATTTACAAAGGCCCTTGCACGTGATCGTTTGGAGAAACTAATGTGTAAAAGCGGTATGAAATACCATAAAGAGTGGGCCTTGTAGTGAGTGGTAGATGTTTTGAGAGTTGTATGCCTATGAGGCACATTGTCTTATAAAACATCTTATTCATGAATAAAATAAATTTATTGGTATCAAATTATCTTTGTGCATTCGTGTCATCTTATATACTTAGATAATTTCCTTAGACTTATAGCAAGGTATACACTTATCTTGATGCCTATCACGATTATGAGAAAGTGTTTTTACCGATTGGAGCTTAAAGTCTTAAACTGGTTCGTGGTCATTGATATGTCGAGAAGAGGATATCGACACATCTAAAAGACCATTGTGTCTTTGTATTCACTATGGATTAGTAACAATGAACTCGTAATCGTTTGACTTGGTGAAGTCAGAAACAAGACACAAGTGCTCATTAGAGAATGAGTTCACTGAACGACTCATAAAAGGTTATCATTTGGTTAAAACTTAATTTAAAATGTCAATGATAATTTTTAGTGATGATAGGCAAGTTGGTCCTATGACTTGAGGACATTGAACAAACCTGCATGTGAATGGTGTCACTTAGATCATCTTCCTAGCTTCAAGGCTTTACTTGTCGAAAGGATTTTGGTTGGGTGGCACTTGAAGCGTGTGAGGGGAGTTGTGTCTAAGAAAGGATTCGTCTCTCTCATTAAGGAGAGTTAGTGTTGTATGTGTTGGTTCGGTGCTTTAGTGGAAATCTTTGATCAAAGTATGTTGAAAGAAGTTCAACATGTATTTAACTAAAGACCGATGTAACTGATCGGTTTCAAGTTGGTGGGGTTGACATGTTACCATATCCTAAACTTGAATAAACAACATAGTCTTAACGAAAGGATTAAAACTGCAGTATTCATCACGGATACAGTCTTGGTAATCCCGACGATTTTTGTCAATGGGTTAAACCACATAATTATGATGCCGAAACAGGGACGACAGTTACTGCTCGTGGTCACTGCTGTCTATGGTCACGAACCCAAACCTGTAATATGGTCAGGTTGTAGGGTCTCACAAAGAGTGTGGTCTTACGTCTAGTAAAAGAATAGAGAATAATGCATTATGATGCATGAGAACTGATGCTGCAAGGAAGTTGCAGATAATTTTGTACTCGGGATAAATGATCCTGAGTGCAAGTGGGAGATGTTGAGGGATGGTGCCCTCAGATTATTTGTATACGATACAATAAATTAACGGGACATTATATGCTTAGGAATGTTGTGGACATTCTAAGAAGATCATAGGAAGAAACCGCACCTGAATCGGAGATCAAATGAGCAAGTTATGCTCAAAAGAGTCTTTTTGTAATTAGTGGAATTACATGGATCTTTTTGTAAAAGGACAGAGAGAAAAACCCCACCCCCCCTTTGCTGGCGCGCTGACGCGGGCCCGCTGATGTCAGCGCGCGTCAGCACAGCGTTAAAAGACGCGAGCCCGTGTCAGCGTTAAAAGACGTGAGCTGCGGCTCGCGTTTATTGGCGCGGCCAATAGGAACGCGCCACGTGGCACGCTCCAGGCGCGCCATGTGGCGCCTGGGGGAGTTTTTTCCCGAGAACGCGATTCAGATCACCTTCTTCAAATTGTTTCGAAAATCAGATTTTCAATCTCTAGTTTGAAGGGTCAAACGAAGTCCAAATGAGGTGCCGTTTCTTCCTATGCGTTCGTCTCGTCGAGCACTCTGATTTACATATATGATATGAAAGTTTTGCTTGAGAAACGAAGTATCTATGGCTCTTTATAGTTTTGAACTATAAAATTCCATTCCCATTATTTAGTCCCACATCGACTATTTCATTTGAGGAGCTCCTCACTCCCCCTATAAATAGTAGGGTGGTCTCCTCATTGAAACTTGCACCAACCGATGATCAAGGCAGTTCAAATTAAGAACAAGCATTGATCTGGAAGCTAAATTAAAAGTTCTCGTTCTCATTCTTTGTTTCGGTCGAGCCCTAGCAAGGCATCGGAGGAACTCAGATCGGATCTGAAGTCTAGGCGTTGGATCCATTCAAGTGAAACTTTCTGGAGCAAGTGGTTGGCTCGGCGACCAGAAGTTGCTGGGATCGTCACAAGCAGTTGCTGGGATCGGAGCGGCTTATGCGGGAAGGGCAATTGATTGCCTTCGGTAACACTTTTGCTGCAATGCAAGAATTACGGGTATGTTGAGTTTTCTCAACCTTAGTTTTAATTAATGTGCATTATTTTAATTGTAGTAGCTAAAGTAGTTAATTAGATAGTAGTATCCTTAGGGGTTGGTCTGGACCCAACCCCGGGATAGTAGCATTTTCTTGGCTTGGGTTTTATGCAGATAGGGCTAGTTTATATAAAATGTTTATATAAATTTTTTTTCTTTATTTTTTCGCTTCCGCTGCGTTATTTTGTGCAAGGTTGTCCGGCCTTCGCTCTCAAGTAGGGCGAAGGACGGACAATGCACTAGTCGAAAGAGAGCCCTTGGATCAGATAAAACCCAGCAGGAATGAGGGGCGCTCCACGTCCAGCAGGAACAGGTGCCCTCTGCTGCAACGGCTGAGCTGCAACAGGCCCCTTCCACGGCTGCTTGGACTTCGGGCAGTCCTTCATGGCGTGCGCAGGATCACCACAAATCAAGCACTGTCCCAACATCTTCCGGCACTGATCCTTGACATGCCCAGTCTTGCCACAGAAATTGCAAGTCTTCAGAGTAGGAGGTCCTCCGGGCCTCTTGAACTGCACCGGCTGATTGGGCCCGAACCCTGGTCTCGTCACTGCTCTGGCATGCTCCACAGGCCTCTTCCCAGCTCCAGAAGTGCATCCTCTCTTCTGGTTCACAATCCGCTCCTGCCTCTTCGCCACAATCAGGACCTTCTGATAGGACTCCGCATCAGAAGAAGTCACATAGCTCTGAAGATCCAAAGAAAGCCCCTGCAGAAATCTCTGGGCTCTCTCATCAGCATCTTGCACCATCTTCGGTGCGAAACGACTCAGCCTGGTGAACTCCTGGTGGTACTGGTCCACCGTCAAGCTCCCCTGTTTCAGGTCAATGAAGCGCTGCGCCATCTCCCTCCTGGCAGCCTTCGAAAAGTACTCCTCGTCGAATCTGGACTTGAAAGTAGCCCAAGATATCGGCTCCTCCAGCAACTCCTCCTCGGCATCCCACCAGTTCCGAGCATTATCCTTAAGCTGCCTCTTCGCCAAGTCAACCCATCCAGCCGGGTCGACCTTCGACATCTTCAAGTTGTCCTCCATGTTCCTAGTCCACTCATCCACAGCCAGAGGTCCTTCAGTCCCATCAAAGTAAGCGGGACCAAGCTCCCGAAACTGCTTCGCTCCAGGCTCGAAGCGAGGGATATGCTGAACAGGTTGCGCTGCTCAAGCAGGCGGAACATTCCGGGCATTCTGCAGCATCCCCTGCTGCACCTGCATCATCTGATGCATCATCCGCATGATCTCCCCGTTGGTGGGCTCCCGATCCGGCTCCTCGACACGAGGGGGCACACCACCACCCGCGTGGGTATTCCGTCTCCCAGCCATCTATTGACACAGGAAAACGAAATTAAATCAGACTCTTAGCCTTATGACTCGGTGTCGAATTTGTTTATCGGACATTCTATACTCCTTATCGTTGTTCCGACTAAGTCACAGTTACAGTGTGGACCTGCATGGGCCACCAAAGAAACCTGTCACGCCCCGCTTCGAAAAAATATGGAGGCGAAGCGTGAGAAGGTCCGCTCAGACTTGAAGCTACAAAGCCGCAAGTCCGATAAGAGTCAATTTACACAAAGTAGCAGGTCCCTGTAATGTGACTCGGAACAACAATAACATTAATAGAAAAAGTGGCAAATAATAAAATTATTCATCTCAGAGTCCAGATATAAATTCAACAACCAGAAATGCCACCAGGCAGACAAAGGAGTCCAAAAGAACAAGGCCTAGCATGGCCAAGAAAGAAAACTAACAACAACGGTGCTACTCACCGACAACAACACAACTAACAAAGAAGGAACTACGAGGAAACACTAGGACTGGTCACCGGTGTCCTCGTACTCAACGTCAGCAACGGGATCGGGCATGAACTCCACGAACTCGTCACCCTCAACAACAAGCTCTGGCTCAGCAACTAACATGCGACACCCAAAGAGAAGGGGCACATGTCAGCAAGTCTACAAGACTTGTGCAAGGAAACAAAAGAAAGGTGGAAACAACCTAGCAGTTCTAGAGTATGTTATGACATGATATATTATGCAATGAGAACAACAAGTAAAGTAACAGCAGTTTATGGCATGGCATGATTATAGCATGGCAAGTAAACATGGCATGGGCAAGTAAACATTTACAAGGACAAGGACAAGTATGTTAGCACGTCGTGCACAGAGATTCCGCCCTTTGGCTAGAGTGGCTGTACGGGCCAACTCTTACGCTCAAGTGACCGTTTATACCTATCCCTCCACGTGTGTCGAGCCAGGGCATTACCCCCGAACACGTAATGCTCGCTTCTGGATCACGGGCCAGGAAGTGTTTTTAACACGTATGGAGTAGGGTTATGCCCGTATAACGGGTGCCTAGCCGGTAACACGGAAACACGGATTTGTAGCGTGTGCTACGATGCAACATGCAAACAGCTGACATGTAAAATGGATGCGCATGACAAATGTTCGAATAAAAATTGCGTACCGTTAAAGAAAAGTAAACATGACAGGCAAATGTATGACATGGTATGCCAAGGGAAATTCTAGCTTCGTTGTCAAGCTAGAATTTGAATTTGCGCCTAGACCGCTATCATTTCACGGTCTAGTCTCTTCACGCTAAAACAAGGCAATGGCCTAAAACATGGCCTAAAGCAAGGTTGGCAAGTTTCACTTGCCTGGTACCGAAGTTGTTGTTCGACGAGAGTCCCGAGATCGGTATCCTACAGAAATTGGGTTCGCTGTTATGGCAAAATAGAAATTAGATTTGAGAGTTCTAAACAGGTTTTTATTGGAATCCTATAACGTCTAGTAATCCGTTTTTATTAGGGTTTTCTAATTTATGGTGAGGGTTATGGGGAGATTAAAGGTAGTTCATTAACCGTTTACGAAGCGAAGTTCGAGACGCCTACGGATCTGCGGTAGGAGAAGATCTCGACGATTTCCGGATTGCCGTCGTCAAATCGGATCTAGCACGGCAACGGAAGAAGCGATCCGGAAGGACTAGGGTTGAAGAGAATTCCTCACGGCCGAAATGCTACAGATATGGAGATTTCAGTTCGTCGGGAAAATTCTGGAGCAAAAGGAGATTTTAGGGTTTTTGGGGTCGGTTGGCGGCCTACGGGGGTGGTGCCGGCACAAAGGAAGGTGAGGGGGAGCACTGAAGGATGAAGAATGGCAAGAGGAAGGTTGGGGGATGATTGGGGAAGAAGGTTGGCTTGGAGAAGTGAAGAAAGAATAGAAATGGTCGGGGGTTTAAATAAAAATAATTTGCGGCGGCTACGACTTAACCTAGGTTTACTGGGCAATCTAGTCGGTCAGAGGGGTGGTCGACCGACTAGTTTGGAATCTAGTCGGTCGGTCGCCCAATTGACACCGACTAAAATCAAATAGTGAACAGGGTTGGTACAGGGAAGGCAGATTTAGTCGGTCTGTGAAGACCCGTCGACCGACTAGTCTGGGAACTAGTCGGTCGGTGATTGTTCATAGACCGACTAAGGGTAAAATTAGATAGATACTAAGCACTGAGAGTTAGTCGGTCAGAGAAGGAACTCTAACCGACTAGTTTGGAAACTAATCGGTCGGTAGATGTTCTTTGACCGACTAACTATAAACTGTAACTCGGATGTACAAAAGAACTCAGAATTAGTCGGTCTGAGTACAAGTCCTGACCAACTAGTTTGACAACTAGTCGGTCGAAGAATGTGCTTAGACCGACTAAACGTAAACAGTAACTTAGCTGAAATTTACTGAGAAGAACTAGCCGGTCTGAGAAGTGTTGCCGACCGACTAGATTGTAATCTAGTCGGTTGGCTCTCCTTCATGAACCAACTAAGATGCACCAGAAGTGCCGAATCGAAGTGAGAATCTTCGGGAAGATTCCTAGGGCCTCTAGGATCACCCTAGCTCTAAAATTAAGGCACTATGAAACTAATCGTAAGAACTTCTAAAGGGAAAAGCACACAAAGAGGGGAAACATCCAATATTAGTCATATAATAATCATTACAAAAACCGGTCGTTACATAAACTCAAATAACAAGTTAATTGAAATAAGAAACACTCACCACAAAATCCTATGCCTTGAGAAATACTTACGAATTTAGGACAAGGAAGGATGATGAGAAGAGATGATCACGAAACCCTCTAGCACCATCAAGATGGACAGAGGAAGATGGCTAGGATGATGATGATGATCGTGATTCAACCTTTCAAAAGTATGAACGCCCACCAGCCGAAAATCTCCTTAAGAAATTGGTCACAAAGGAGAGAGAGATTTTCGAGAGAGAGCCCTTAGAAAAATTGATAATCGATTGATTTCAAAATAGATCTGAAATCACTCTCATATTAGAGAGATTTCCATGTTTGAAACATATCAAACATATATGGAAAGAATCAAAATAGATCAAGAAAATCGTGAAAATAAAATCTCCAATGACTGGAAAATTAAAGCAGTTTAATCGGTCTAAGAAGGATCACTGACCGATTAGTTTGAGAACTAGTCGGTCGGCGAACCTTCTTGGACCGACTAGATGGTCGACAGAGAATTTAGTGAAATAAGAAGGGTAAACTAGTCGGTCTAAGAAGAAACACTGACCGACTAGTTTGACAACTAGTCGGTCGGTGAACCTTCTTGGACCGACTAATTGGTCAACAGTGAATATGCCAAAAATCTCAAAGAAGACTAGTCGGTTCAAGAAGACTTCCTAACCGATTAGATTTACTTTTAATCGATTAATTATCCTTCTTGAACCAACTAAGATGCACAAGAAAGCCAAATCAAGGACGATAAGCAATGAACCCTATCTAATGGCTTCTAGGGCATTCTTAGTGATAAGTTAAGATAGATATGAGAATAAATAGACGAGTAAGACTCAAGGCTTAACATTCTATGAGACGAAGCTAGAAGATAATATAAATAAACATGACAAACCGTCTTCAAAGCTTCAACATGATGAGTCTGAATCCCTTGACTTCATTAATAACTCCTTGAGCTTCAACGCAGCTTCAGGCACAACGATCACGCGCTCTAAAGAAGTCTTGGGACGTTGCTTGAGATCTACAAAGTAATTTGATGATGATCTCCATAACTGCGCTCAAAGAGAATTAGTACCCGATATTTATGTCTGTTCATCATCAAAACCAAATCAGGGGAATCAATACTTAACATTCTCCCCCTTTTTGGTGATGACAAACCAACATAAATATAAATCAATAATATTGAGATAAATGAAATTTACTTACTCCCCCTGCATTGATGACTCTTTAGTTCCATATTAAATAATAAACATAAGCATCAAGCAGAAGAGAAAAGTATAAAACATGATCCAACTATTGAAATATCGGATTGGAATCCATAGATTTTTATATATTCACTCCCCTGAATCTAACACATGAAATTAGATTCACGGTAATTGTTTAAATTATCATTTAGCACAAGGTCATTATTAATTCTCTCCCCATTTGGCATTATCCAAAAAGAGCGGTAGGAAGTCAACGACAACAACCACGGTTAAACAAAAATCTAAATAAGAGAGTCGAAGAATATGACGACAGTCCAAATGACACCAAGGAAAATCTCGAAGAAAACAAGGTGTGCCAACTAGACCATAGTCGAAAAACGAAAAGAGAAATCAGCAAAACACCATCAAATCATATTATTGATTAGAGGAACAATCTCGCCAATATCAACATTCTAGAAGTAGAACTAGTCGGTCTGCAGATGAACTGAGACCGACTAAGTGAGTCCAAAAATTTGAGAATTCGAAATTTTGAGTTCTCTCCAAAGAGCACTTGAATTAAACATCTAAACACTCGCATACACACTTATTCTACCCCATAAAGCCAGAAAACCATAAATTTGATGCACAAATCGAAAAACCAATCATAAATCCAGCATAAATAGAGAATATCACAACAAGCCTAGCATGAGCTTATGAATATCATTATCATGCAGATTTATGAAAAATATGAATCCTAAATCTCGGATTCACCCCATAATCCCCAATTCTCGACGTAACCGCACAAAGGTATCTTCCTTGAGTGGTGTCGTGAAAATATCAGCGATTTGCTTCTGGGTTTCAACGTACACTAAAATGATGTCCTTTTAGCTACATGATCATCTAGGAAATGGTGACGGACATCTATGTGTTTGGTACGGGAGTGGTGTACCGGATTCTTAGAGAGACATATTGCACTTAGGTTGTCCACCATGATATGACAAGTATCACAGTTTATACCAAAGTCTTTAAGTGTGTGTCTCATCCAAAGAACCTGTGCACATGCAGCACCGGCGGAGATATATTCCGCCTCGGTGGTTGAAAATGATACGGAATTCCGCTTCTTGGAAAACCAAGAGACAATGAAATTTCCTATAAAATGGCAAGTGCCACTAGTACTTTTCCAGTCGGATTTGCATCCAGCATAATCTGCATCACTATATGAGATTAACTCATATGTGCTTGACTTTGGATAAAATAATTCGTAGTCTAGTGTGTGACTTAAATAACGGAAAAATACGTTTAACCGTTATTAAGTGTGATTCCTTAGGTTGTGACTGATACCTAGCACAAACACATACGGCAAATATTATATCTGGCCTACTAGCAGTAAGGTATAATAGACTACCTATCATACCTCGATATAGACGAATGTCTACATCTTTGTCGCCCGTATCTTTATCAAGATGTGTTGTGGTGCTCATCGGAGTCTTCTTGCTAGAAGCATTCTCCATTCCAAATCGCTTTAGCAGCTCCACCGTGTACTTGGTTTGGTGGATGAAAATTCCATCGTTCATTTGGCGAATTTGGAGTCCTAAGAAATATTTGAGCTCACCCATGTGGCTCATCTCAAACTGATCCTTCATGACATTAGAAAACTCTTCGCAAAGAGTGAAGTTAGTAGCACCGAAAATGATTTCATCTACGTAAATTTGAACTAGAATAATATCATGATTTGCATACTTAACGAAAAGAGTTGAATCAACCTCACCAATTTTGAAACCCAAATCCAAAAGAAAGTTCTTTAAGCGGTCATACTAAGCTCTAGGAGCTTGTCTCAAACCATAAAGTGCTTTCTTAAGTTTGAAACCGTGATTTGGAAATTTTTCATTTATAAAACTCGGAGGTTGAGAAACATATACTTCCTTAATGACATCTCCGTTTAAAAACGCACTTTTTACGTCCATTTGAAAAAGCTTGAAATCTTTATGGCATGCAAATGACAGTAATAGTCTAATCGATTTTAATCTAGGTACAGGTGCAAAAGATTCCTCGAACTCGATACCTTCCTCTTGCCTGTAGCCTTGAGCAACTAACCGAGCTTTGTTCCGGATGACATTTTGGTTCTCGTCTGTCTTGGTCTTGAAAATCCACTTCGTTCCTATAACGTTGTGGTTCTTCGAAGGCAACGAAACGAGCTCCCAGACCTCGTTCCTCTCAAACTGAATGAGCTCCTCTTCCATGGATAAGATCCAAGAACTATCTTCGCACGCCTCGTTGATATTCTTTGGCTTTACGGAAGAGACAAAGGCACACTGAGCGAAGAAGTTGACTTGAGACATTGTTCTGACACCATCTTCCATGTTGCCAATAACTTGCTCATGGGGATGGTCACGAACTGTTGGAAGCTTTCTGGGAACACCCTGGTCACTAGGAACATTCTCAAGAGATTCATTAGAGGGGTTAGTTTCAACAGAATCAATAACATTAGACTTATCAATAGAATCACTAACTACTTCCATAGAATCATCGTCATCGATAATTCTAGGAGGGACAAAATCTTCATTAAATGAAACATGAAGTGATTCCTCGATCGTTGAGGTTCTTTTGTTGTATATCCGGTAGGCTTTGCTACAGGAGGAAGATCCAACAAATATCCCCTCGTCGGATCTTAGATCAAATTTGTCCAAACTACCATATGTGTTCTTGATAAAACATTTTTGCACCAAAAACTCTAAAATGTTTAACTTGAGGTAACCTACCAAACACCAATTCATAACAAGTTTGTTTGGTGTCGGGCCTCAAGAGTATTCTATTAAACACATAGCAAGCGGTACGTACCGCTTCTGCCCAAAATTGATGGCCAAGGTGGCTATCATCAAGCATAGTGCGAGCACATTCCACTAGTGTCCTATTCTTTCTCTCAACAACACCATTTTGAGGGGGTGCACGAGGAAAAGAAAAGGTGTGAGTAATACCAACTTCATCACAGAAGTTTGAGAAAGACTCGTTCTCAAATTCCCCTCCATGATCACTACGAATAGTGACAGTGGTGGTTCTACTGAGATTTTGTACTTTCTTAACAAATACTGTGAAGTTTTCAAAAACATCATTTTTATTAACTAAAGTAAATACCCAAGTAAATCTAGAAAAGTCATCAATGATGACAAGTCCATATCGAGCATTCCCTAATGAAGCAACTCTAGTTGGCCCAAAAAGATCTAGATGTAAAAGCTTTAGAGGCCGTTTAGAGGATATGCTTTTCTTAGGTTTGAATGACGATTTTGGAAGTTTGCCTCGTTGACATGAGTCGCAAAAGCTTTTCTTTTGAAAGGAAAGCTTAGGGAATCCTTTTATAGAATTTAGCTTGGATAGTTTGAGAAGTGTTCCGAAATTCGCATGACCAAAACGTTGATGCCATAAGTGTTGCTCACTTGTGTTGGCAATAAGACATTGTTCATGGGAATTTGGAATATCTAAGGTATATAAGTCCTTATGGCGTGTGCAAGAGAACAACACATTATTATTATCATTTCTTAAAATATGGCACATTCCTTTCTCAAAGCTAACTTTGTAACTGATCACTCCTTATTTTACACCTTTTTCCGCATGTTTGCATGCCATTTAGATCGCCCAAATCATGTTTTTCACGATATATCGACGATATTGCGATGCTTTTCACGCTTTGTTGTTTTTGTCGCATTTCAGGTGATTTGGCGCGATTTGGAGTGATCATGAGATGCGCTCACGATAGACGGCCACCGACGACCTCCCCGAGGGGTATTTTGCTGTTGGAGAGGAGCGGAAGAAGAATGGACGTCGCCGGAGCGACGAGGAGGCCAAAACGACCAGTTTGGGCATTTTTTGTGTCCCACTCGGCC
Source organism: Scilla litardierei (assembly GCA_030789695.1). Lineage (NCBI taxonomy): Eukaryota > Viridiplantae > Streptophyta > Magnoliopsida > Asparagales > Asparagaceae > Scilla > Scilla litardierei. Next base: position 1,258 of record JAULAV010001760.1, on the reverse strand, counting down.
GAGTGGAGGAGCCACTCGGCCGACCAGCGAGACACTGCTCGGCCGACCCGTTCAGACACGATTTCCATGTGTACTCGGCCGAGCGACGGAGACCACATCGGCCGAGTGACGATACCACGTCCGCCCGAGTGGCGCCCAGACGAAGGCCCTCAAAAAGATCGAAGTTACTGTTTTTCGGCCATCTGAGCTTCAGAAGACCCACTCGGCCGAGTGGCAAATCCCGTCCGCCCGAGTGAAGTGAAGCCATCGGCCGAGTGACGACAACTCACTCGGCCGAGCCGCCCCCGAACTGAAGACCCCTGAAGCCCCCGACTTACTGGAAAATTGACAGGGTTTTCACTCGGCCGAGCGACTTTTGTCACTCGGCCGAGTGCGATGCGCAGCCTGTAGTGAAATTTGCGGAAAACAGGCTGTGCAGGGGCATTTTGGTCAGGATTTTTAGACGATTTTTGGGGCTATTTAAGCTCTGTTTTTACCCTAGTTTTGAGGGCCACCTCTCAGATTTTTTGCAGCTTTTTGAGTCTACTTTTTAGCTTTATTAATTGTGATTGGAGAAGAGAAAAACTTGGATTTTTGTTGGGTTGATTGAAGATCTACATTGGTTTGCACTTCTCTTCCCCAAAAACTTTATTTTTATTGTTTATATCATTGTTGTGATGAATTCCATTGTCTATTTCATTGCTAATTATTGTGCTATTGCTATGATTAGTGAGTAGTCTCCACGTCTTGGGGCGTGGGGATGAACCCTACAAGCCCAATTTCGTATTTGTGTTGAATTGGTAGAAATTGAGCTAGGATTGTCATTAGGGATTAGATTGGGATCGAATTACTACGGATAGCTAGGTATTCACATCAATTGGGATTTGCAAGAGATTGGATCCCGATTCGATAGGAAGCCCTAGAAATCCGAATTGGGTTGGAGTCGGATTTTCGAAGTATCGGTTTGCAAGAGATTGGACCGATGCTAGGATCTCCGGTTGCAATTCCGTGCCGATACCCGTTTGCAAGAGATTGGACGGGTAGGAACTATCCTAATCTAGATTGTGGACCGAGTTTGCAAGAGATTGGGCTCGGCGCGCAATTGGACGATGATGTTGATCCTAATGCTAGCTTCCCTAGGCTAAGGTTTGCAAGAGATTGGACCCAAACCTAGGATAGCTATAGACCGGCAACATCGCGAGAGCGTGAGCTTGGTTCCACATTTAGTTGCAACTAGTTCATCCAAATTCTCATCCTAGCGATTTCGATACCGGCGAAC